>CAJNJA010060254.1:0-23742 GCA_905231915.1 Symbiodinium necroappetens
CTGGCCAGATTCTTTTTGTTGAACTTAGGAGGCCACCAAGGCTTCTACTCGGAAGACAGGCTTTGATCCTGCAAGGGTATCCGGTTGCGAGATTCTTGAGAAACATGAATGACGCTGGATACAACGTGTCTGAGGATCCGTTTCCAGATGCTGAAAGCGACGGTGTCAAGAAGCGCAAGAAAAGATCTATTGACAAGCCTTGGCTAACGGAGGCCCTCATGATGGACCTGGCAGGAAACTCCTTTTCGTTTCCGGTTCTGCTCGCGGTGCTGCAGTCTGCTGTGTGTGCAGTGGATTACCGCCGCAAAGCCAGTGGAACGGTGAAGATGGAAGAACTGGAAGAAGCTTTCGACGCTTTAGCTCTTTGTGAGCTTCAAACAGGCAAGGCGCTTGGAAAGTTTGGAAAGTATGGGTATGGAAAGTATGGACGTATGGACGCCGGAAGCGTTGCTCGAGCAGCATTTGCTCAAACAGGATGGCGGCTGGCAAGTTCCGCCCTTTGCAGTCTCAGCTCAGCCTTAGGCTTTTGCACCTTTGCCTTTGCCTGCGAAGCTTTGGCCTTGGGCCCGGTGCTTGAGACTTGACTGCGACAGGGTGTAGCACAGGCGACGGGCCTCAGGCCAGGTTTTGCTGCAGAGACTGTGTTTCGACCTTGGGCCTCAGAGCTTTAGCCTTAGCGTCGGAACAGACCGGACACTTGTGCAGACTTCGGGTGCAAAAAAAGTGCTGCGCTGTGCGTTTTGCAGAGGCTTGGTCGGCTGTTAAGTGAAGTGCGGTGCATGTGCAAGCTGAAGTTGTAATGATGAATGGCCCATTATTATGCGCGGTATCGCATGTGCCAGAGCTTGTTCGTTGACTTTAAGACTTCAAGGAAAGCCAACGAAGCTTGCAAATCTTTTGTAAAAGACAACTGAAGTATATATATATATATCAATTATCAGCAAAACACTTGTTCAAAGAATGCACAAGTACAAAACAATTGCAAAACAATTGTTCCAAAAATGCGCTTTTTTAAAAAACAATTGAAAACAATTGTTCAAAAAATTGCACAAATTTAAACAATTGCAAAACAATAGTAAAACAATTGTCAAAACAATTGAAAATTAGAAAACAATTGCAAAACAATTGAATTGTCAAAACAATTGCACCACCCCGAAACAATTGTCAGGGTCAGGGACAGTGTGGGGGACTACGAAGCTTTTTAAAAACATTCAACCTTAACCTGCTGGAGCTACAGGCCCTACTGCGAGACGCGGCTCTCTTGCAGCCCTCGCATTCCTCGCTTCTCGCGAGTCCAGTCCAGCACGGCCCTCAGCAACAGCCTTGCGGAGATCCCTAGCAATCAGTTTGCCTCCAGTCCATCCTTGAAGTGTGAACAGCGGTCCCATGTCTGTGTATTCGATTTGCGAGATGGGGTAGGGCCTTTCACTCCAAGCAATTTCGGTGACCCTGTACTAGGCTTCACCCTTACCCTCACCCGATCCCCAACCCTCAAGCTGGTCTTGCAGGCCCGTTCTGCTTCGCCCTCGCCTGCATCACCTGGCGCGCCTGCTCAGCTTTTGCGATGTCTGAGTATGCTTGGTTGGGCGTCACTCCTGTTCCTGAATGCTTTTTGGAGTTGTATTGCGCCAGCACGTCAGGAAGCAACTGATGCCACCGATTGCGAGGTGCAAGGCCTGCCGAAAGCCTGCGGACAAGTGCTTCTTTGAGAGTCCTTATAGCCCTCTCCACGAAAAATGCATGGCCTCGTGTGACAACTTTGTCGATATCATAATAATCAAGTTTCTGTTTGAACTCAGCTTTGAACTCAGTTCCGTCGTCTGAATACACGTAAGAGGGTATGCCCAGTGCTTGGATGATCTGCCTCCAGGCTGCGGCTTTGGCTTGCGACGTTTTGTTTGCGAGAGGCACGGCTGCAGCCTTCTTCGTGAAACTGTCTACCGCAACCAGCATGTAACGATAGGGCTTAGTACTAAACACACTCATGTCCGCAAGATCCACCTGCACTTGATGCATGGGTTCAACTGGAACGTATGAGTTGTAGCCTCGTTGCGGTCTGTCCTCTCGGACCTTCAGCCCCTCCATAAACCTCACCACATCCCCTCTTGAGATTGTTGGATCCCTCGCCCTGGCTTGACGTAGAGTGTCAGCTATGCTCCCAAACCCATTTCTGGGATCCTCGTAAACTTGTTTGATTAGATTTTGTCTTGCAGCGTCTGCCATTGTTTTTTTGTATTAAACAACGCTCAGCCAGCCTTCGTCCTGAGAGGTGAAATTGGCTCTGGAACCTCAGCAGCGTCAGCGCGGTAAGAAAATAGGAGATGGACAGTTGCAAGTCTGCTGATTTTGCTCGCATCGCAATTCTTTCATTTCAGACCGCTCGTCGTGCCAAATTGACGCTTTGAGGCTGGCTTGGAAAATTGATTGTGATCTGAGTGTGGGGATACTGGAGAAACCCTTTTGTTTGTTCGCATCGAAATTTCCTCATTTCAAGCCGTTCGTTGTGCCAAAATGAACGTTTTCGAGCTGCTCGCGCAACTGTCAAGAGTTCAAGGCAAGCGTTCGCGGAACCAAAACGCAGCATTTCCCACTCGTGATGGGCTTTTTTTTCATTCCGGATAATTGACTTGAAAATGCACAAAATCTGGCTGCGTGATCGCTACGAGATATGCGGAGTGGCTTTGCTGAGTAATTGACACAAGATACTCCTAAGCTGACTTTAGACGTGCAAGAGAATACAGCATCTCAGAAGACATGGATAGATGCTATCAAGCTGACCTTGGACATCCAAGAGAAAGTGAGCCAATAGTCCCCGCTCCCCTATATATTGGGTTGAACCTGGGTTGAACTTGGGTTGAACCTGGATTGAACTCGGATCGAATCTGGGTTCGATCCAGGTTCGAACCCGGGTTGCACGCAAGCTCGAGTTGGAGTTCTAATCAAGCCAGATTGAACAGAACTCTCTTAAAGTTCAAACCTGGGTTTTCCCCGGTTCAACCGCAGGCCGTGTCGGTTGTCTCTTGCGTTCCAGCAACGGGATAAGAAGAATTAAGAAACATTAGCTCCGTCGATGGTATGTACTTGGATGAAGGAGCGCCGATTAGGAATCCCAAGGCAGAGAACTACGTGCCGAAGATGCCACTGCTTGATGGCTCTCGCATGGTGAAAGGGAGAAGATGATTGAAGCGTGGGACTACCTTGAAGTTTTCATTCCATGGATCGCTCTCTTTGATGATCGCATCGTTGAAGAGGTTTAGAAGGATTTAGCGAAGGACTCGGTGATTTGGAATAGTGCGCTGCCTAAGAATGAGTCTTTTCGTTTCACCAGAACGTTCTTGTACTTGAGAGAAAAAACCCTTGCGGCTTGGTGTGCTGTGACGGCAAGAAGCTTGATTAGAGCTCGCTAGCGTGCTCGCTCTGTTCTAGCTGACAACTCGCCGACGTACCCTTGACCTACCAGAGCAGATCCCAGGCAGCAGCCTCCGGAGCAGTTACCACACCGCCTTGGCGGGCAGTCCACCGCAGACCCCTGCAGAAGCTTGTCGGCAGGGATGTCGGAGACTTGTTCGGGTATGCTTTAAGCACAGGATGAGCAGATCAAGGCCCAGGCCTTTAGCAGATGGGACAGATGCTGCAAGAGGCTTTGAAGCTTGCAACTTCAACGGCGTGAGCTTCAGCTGCCGCAGCAGCACCAGGTGCTAGTTCTTCAGTGGACCCTGCATCTTCGAGTGCAGATAGGCCTACGTCCATGGAAGTGGAGACTGGGCTCAGGTCCAGGCGTGCTGAAGCCTACACTCCGCAGTTGCCGCAACTCGACTACCTAGACTAGTCGGCATGCCGAGATCAGGATTTGGACGTCTTATCGTGAGGAAATCACATCCTGGTTGTGCCTGTTGGATGACAGGTTTGCCGAAGAGTTGCGAGAAGCTGAGACAAGCAGAATTGAAGTTGCCCTGTCTGGTCTTTCGACTGGTAAAGCAGCCAGAAGCACCCAGCTTTGGTTTTTGCTCAGGCAGTCTCTGAATAAGTTTCAGAGAGCGCAAGACTTCGTGCAGCTTATTGAAATCAAGCAGAAAGGCGCTTGTGCTGGGTACGAGTTGTGGAGGATGCTCAATGTTAAATTATCTGTGAGCTCGTTGGTCGGAGGGCAAGCTCTTAGGGAGCAAGTCCTTGGACTAAGACCCCCGAAGCACCTGCAGAGGCCTCTTGATGTCATCAGGTGGTATACCACCGAGCTGTTACGATACGAAGCTCAGGTACGCCACCGCTTTCCTGAGCTGAAGGTGACCGATCAGGAAGCCGTTCTTGCTGTTCTAAGGCATCTGGACGAAGACAGCAAACGCTATTTACTGTTACACCAATCAACATCATCCCTCGCGGATATGCTGAAAGGTTTGCAGTTCTACGATGAGCAATTGCGTGTCATGACGTTCCAGAAGGAATCTTCATCCGGGAAGTTCCTAAACGCCTTCAATGTCGGCAAAGGCAAAGCTGACGGCAAAGGCAAGAACAAAGGTGGCAAGGGCAAAGACGGCAAGCCTAAGGGTGGCAAGCACGACTCGAAGGGTGACAATCGTGCAAAGACTCCGAAAGGAGGCCAGAAGGGTGGCAAGAGTCAGGGAAAGCCCCTTTCGAAGTCTCGGGATAAGTCCAAGGACACCTGCCACTACTGCCATCAGAAGGGGCATTGGGCGTCTGATTGTCCGCAGAAGAAGGCAGACAAGGCTCAAGCAAGTTCTGCTACTGATTCTGCCACTGGACCTTCGCCTCCGGCACCGAAAGCAAAGGCAGCAGCATCAACTCCCGCAAAGGGAGATGGGAAGACGAAGAGTGCTGTGATCATGGCTTTGCTTCCTAGGGAGCTTCGAGTGCAAGGTGTACTGAGTTCTTCTGCCTGAACTATGTTGGCCAAGGAATTTTCACGCAGTTTTTGCAGAACATGGTTTTCTTGTTTTGCATGGCATTGTGGCCAGCCCTAGTAGCCTTGCTGGGACTTGGGTGATGTCTTCGCATTGCTTGGGCTGTGAATCGCTACGAGCTCAGCTTGTGGACCACTAGGATTCCGAGCAAAAGCAACCCCGCCGACATGCCCTCTCGTGGGGAAGCGGGCCTCGCTGCCCAGGTGCTGGGGGCAACGTGTCAGCCAGTATGGCAGGCGCCAGGAGGGGTGACAGAGGCTTTGCTTCAGTCAAGTCCGTTCCTGGATTGAGTGGCATCTATGGGCGAGAAAGAGCTTGGGGAAAAAGGGGGTGACGATGCCTGCGTGCATTAACTAACCCTGGCCACCTGTGGACGAACACCTCTGGCCTATGGCCCCGAGCACGCGAGAAGGAAAAGTCGGCCCGTGTGCTAGTGGAGTGACTCTGATTTGAATGGCAAGAATTTATAATATTCAACGGAATAGATTTGGAAATATGAGTTACGAACATTGGATCACGGTATTTCGTTAGAAGTTTCTTTGTGGAGTTTTGAACAAAGAAGCTTTCGTATGTTGTTATTTGCACACCACCCTTGCCACAGTCAAGATGACATCAGATCTCCTAACCAAGGGCGAAGAACGTCAGCTTCGCTCAGTCGTTGGCAGCCTGTCGTGGATAGCACGCCAAGCTAGACCGGACATTTTGTATCGGGTATCTAAGCTCCAGTCAAGCATCAAGGGAGCAACCATTCAGGTGCTTCATGAAGCAAATAAGGTGCTTGAACTTGCGTACAAGGGGAAAGGATCTCAAATTGAGGTACCCTAATGGTCCCTTTATGTTCGAGAAACTCGGCGTACTGACAGCTTCAGACGGTAGTTTTGCTGGAGAGCCAGGAAGTAAATCCCAGCAATGTCGGATGCATTTCTTAGTACCGACAGATCAGCTAAAAGATCGGAACAGATTGGATTATGATGTGTGCGTGATTAACTTCGCTAGCACGACCATCAAGAGGGTATGCCGTGCAACCCTTCAGGCTGAAACATATGCATTGCAAGGTGCGCAAGAAGCGGGTGACCGCATAAGAGCGGCCCTAGCTGAAATTCGTGGATGTACTTCCCTCAAGAACTGGGAGGAAGAATCAAGAAGGAAGGGGATATACGTCCGGCTGAGTGACTGTTACAGTCTTGTTTCGCATTTAAACACGGAAGCTCCAGCCCGTGTGCAAGACAAAAGACTTCAGATAGAGCTATCCGCAGTCAGGCAGTCGATCTTTAGGGACGACGGCAGGCGAACAGCAGATCTCTATCCAGAAGGGGGAGATCGTGTCGAGTGGTTTGACACTTCCACAATGGTTGTGGATTGCCTCACCAAATCAATGAAACCAGACCTCATGGTGAAGGTTGTTTCCACGGGAAGATGGAGTATCTCCCGAACTAAGAAGTGAATGGGGCAAATTAATTGCATGAGCCCGCGTGAATGGATACTGATCCGTATGGACGGTATTGTACAATGTAGGTCGCAGACATCCCAAGGCACATTCTCGCCCGAGTTATGTGACTGGCAGGAATTCAGTAATTAGGTCTACTTTTGTTGTACAGGCATCCATACCACGTCTCACTAGAGAGAAGGTTGAGTGTGAATGTCTCCTGTGTTATGACTGTGTAGGACAGCCTAGGTGAGACTTTATGCTCTTGTGGCCGTATCGGTTCACAGGGGCCCCTTGAGTACAACGTGCTGTGCAGTGAAAAGGAAGTCGTTGTCCGCCAGTGCTAATTCAAATCTGATTTTCCTAAGGCCCGCAAAACGGGCCTATACAGGTTTAGGATCCCATTTTCTTTGGGACTCTGCCATCAGGATGTTGAGTCCTTGGCGCTGACCCTCCAACAGCCAGCGGCCGTTCCGGTGAGCGTGCAGCACCCGGACCATCTGGACCCTCCAAGGTAGTCCTAGAATTTGTATTTAATACAGAGTACATGGTGTAGAATGACAAGTTATGATAGCAACATAATATAAGTTACGCTGTATCTATATGTACATATAAATATGTGTGGAGTAGATTGTACTATGATGGATTATCGGGGGTCCCATTTTGAGTGCTAGGCACAGGACGTGCCAACATCGGAAAATGTGAGGATTGCAGGCTGAGGCATCTCGGGTTTCAACGGCCGCGCCGCACAACTGCGGCATCAAGTGACTCATAACGTCTCGTGAGTCTTATGGTCTAGCAGAGTTTTACTTGAAGCACTTTCACCAGGCTTTCCCCACGGGCAAAAATTCGCTCATTGAAAATCTGCATTTTGCAATGCAATGCATTTTCGAAGTGTTTTCTCGTGAGAGACAGGTGGGCTGCCTTGGAGACAGATGTTGCAGGTGTCAATCTGTTTGTTCCGCTTCGCAGTCTCCGTCTGTTGCAATTCAAGAGCTCTCTGATTCCGATACTGGGGCTTGGGTTACCTCCGGTCCAAATTGCCTGAGGTAACTGAACCTGAAGCTAGTTTTCTTCTCTCGGCCGAAAAGTTCTAGTTTGGTGAGCTGCCTTGCCTAGTGTGCGAAAGTCCTACCAATCCCCACGTGTGTCATGAGCTACACACGCGGGAGAGGTGCTTAGAGTTTTATGATCCTCAGTTGCATGTCGTCGTTTCTCTTCTGAAGCTGCTTTGTTTCTGTTCTGGAAGCCGCAAGCCCCACAAAGCCACTCGGGTTTGTCCTGATCCCATCTAGGCGCCATGCTCTCATGGACTTCTATGAAGAGCTCTGGCTCAAATGCATAGCCTTGCCGCACCTGTGGCTATGCCACTGTTGCTTTGAAAAAATATTTCCATATGTAGGCGGCCATCTCGATGGCCTGGGCATGGCCACAGTTCATCCTGTGGCTATGTCTCGTACGCTGCGCCGCGGAGCGGCCGGCGACTCTCCTCGGCGTTCTCAGCACCAACGATGAGGCTGCGGCTTCGGCACTTCAGGAGCGCCAGGGGTTTCAAGAGGCGTGGGAGCTGTGAGATGCGATCGGTGATATCAGGTAAAGCAATGGCAAGGATGTTTTCCATTTCTTGTGGGGGTTTTACTTGATTGGTTTAGGTCCCCTCCTGCCCAACGAACTTTGAAGTGAAATTTGCGAGGGGACCCTGAAACGAAAGGATTATTGAACCACAACGAGCAGCTTCAAGAGAACAACGTGACCCCAACAAATCACACAGCCAGAAAAGTCCTTCTTTGAGGTGCACAGATCGGGGGACACCATTATTCCGGGATCCCTATTTCAGCATCCTTCAAACAGTCATTGTACCTTTGTTTTGCAGACGACGTGAGAAACTCCCTCGTATTGATGCGCGATTGCGTGGACATCTCTGAGGTGGCATCTCTGAGGTGTATCGCTTGTTGGATTAGGTTTTACAGCAAGATGTTTTCAACACCTGGGCCCCCACTGGTAAACCCTGACACCCCTAAACCCCAAACTTCGAACCCTCAACCCGAAAGCCTAAACCCTGAACCCGAAACCAAAGGGGTCCAGCGGGCCGTGGGCCAGGGCCACAACCCTTAAACCCTAAACCCGGAAAGGGGTGCCCAAGGCAGGTAGTGGGTATGTTCTCCCGGAAGGGCTTGTGCAAAGTTTAGGAATTTGTGGAGGTCACGTTGTTGGGCTTTAGGGTTTTAGGAGTTTAGGGTTTGCGCGGGTCCGACACAAAAGCCCTTGAACCCTTTGAAAGCAGGGCCGGGGCCACAGCCGCGGGCACGAAAAGCAGCTCCATGGCGCGCTGGCAGGACTGCCACCGCAGGTTCCCCTTCCTTTTTCCATCCTTTCCCTGCCCCTCTTTCCTGAGGCCTCCTGATACAGACTCTGAATGATAGGACTTCTGCTCCTCTACACTTGTTTCGTTTTGTAAAGCATTCTATCTACGAGAAGTCCGGAGTGTCAGAGCCATGCGCATTTTGGGCATTCAGGTTGCCAGGGCAGCTTCTAAAGCCTGCCTTAAACCTTAAGACTCTGAAACCACGAAAGCCTTACGCCCGTAACCCTAAACTTTCAAAGCCCTGAACCCTAAAACCATAAACCCTAAAAGCCTAAGCCACAAAAACCCTAAACCCGAACACCCTACCTACAAAATCCCTGAACCTTACCCCTAAACTTCGAAACCCAAGGACTTCAAAACCTTTGAGACCCCTAAACCCTTAAAACCCTTAACCCTTGCACCCTACAACCCTAAACCCTCAAAGCCCCTAAACCTTGAAACCCTAAACCCAAAAACCCTGGACCCTAAACCTTAAATTTAAAAGCCCCAAGACTTTCAAACCTTGAAGCCCTAAACCCCAAACCCTAAAGCCCAAGCCCTCATAACCGTAAACCTCCCAAAAACCCTAAACCCTAAATCCTAAACCTTAAACCCGAAACCCTAAACGCTAAACCCTAAACCCACAACCCCGAACCCTAGACCCCTAAACTTCAAAGCTCCAAGGCTTGCAAACCTTGGAGCCCTAATCGCTAAACCCTCAACGCCCTAAACCCTTAAAACCCTGAACGCTTGAAACCCTGAGCCCTTAGAATCCTAAACCTTAACACCCTAAGCCCTAAAACCCTAGACCCTAAACCTTTGCGGCCCTAAGCCCCTAAATCTTCAAACTTTAAAACTCAAATTCTTCAGGTCCTGAAGCCTCACTTCTGAAACGCAAAGACCGTAAGGCGTCAGAGACCTAAACTCTAAACCCTTAAAACTTGAATCCCTACACCCTTAAGACCCTAAACCCCCCAAACCCAAAAACCCTGAAACCTGAACCCTTCAGCTTAAACTCAAAAGCGCTCAGACTTTAAAAGCTTGTTGCCCTAACCCTCAAACCCTTAACGCCCAAAGCCCTGAATGCCTTAGACCCTTCAACCGAGCAAAACCCTCAAAACTCCAAACCCATGAAGCCCTAAACCCTTCAAACCCTAAAACTGAAACCTCAAACCTGAAAACCCTGAACCCTAAAGCCTTGATTTGGAAACCAGGACTTGAAAGCCTCAGAGCCCCTTTAGACCCTGAAAACCCTAAACCCTTAAAACCCGGAGCCCTTAACGCCCTAAGCCCTTGAAATCCTACATTCTAAACTCTACCCAAAAACCTTGAACCCAAGACCCTCAGCCTTTAAATCTTAAGACTTTCCTAAACCCTTCAAGCCCTACAGCCTTGCAATCCTGAGCCCTAACTTGTCCCTTAACCTTCAAACTCTAAACCCGAATTCCCTGAATCGCAAACCCTACACACTAGACTTCAGAACTCTACAAGTTTAAAACCTGAGAGCCCTGCTCTGAAACCTTCAACCATTACAGCTCCAAAGTTTTCGAACCCTACACCCTCAAAGCCCGAAATTCTCAAAGCCCTAAAGCACAAAACTTTGCATGAACCCCAAACCCCAAATCCTTAAAATCCCCGAACGGTTAAGAGCCTAAACCCTTCAAACCCTAGATCCCAAAGCCCTGAACCCTAAGCTTTAAAACCCTCAACGCCGGGCTTGAATTGAGGGTTCAGTGCTTAAGGATGTAGCCGTTGATGCCTCAGCTTGGTGCTAGACCTTCTCCCATTTTGGGTTTAGGGTTGAAGGTTTTCGGGTGTAAGGGTTTAGGGTTTACGGTTCGATAAGGGTTTGGGGCTTCGGGTTCAAGGTTTTGAGGTTTAGGAGTTTAGGGTCTAGAAGACCCCAAAGGAAGTAGAGACACAAAGGCCACTGGCCTGGGTAAGCAACAGGATTTCAAGCAGCATTCTCCGTTTAAGGATCGCCCGTTCTCTTGCAGCTACTGCTGTTCCTTTCGTTGTGGGACCATATTTTCTGCCCTGGATCGCAGAGTAACAAAGTTAGGTCGCCCTTTAATGCAAGCACCGCATCCGGAGCTTTAGGCAGCCTGTCGTTGAGAGGACAGCCGTCGAATGAACCGACGCCCAACTGCTGCATGACCGCATGTAGACCTCTCTCAGCGCCATGGGATTACATCTTGTCCCCTAGACCCTAAACCCTAAACCTGGAGCCCCGAAAGTCAAACCTCAAACAGCAAACCCCAAGCTATTAAGTCGGTGCCTCACTACAGACCTGAGGTTCCAATGACGAGCATGAGGCATTTCGTGTTCTCAGTGCCCTGGGTGTTCAAGAGCACTTGCTTCAAGGAGCTCGGGGCACTCTCCAGGTTTGCAAGATCTTGGGTTGTAGATGGATGCATCAGCGTTATGAGAAGTCGCAGTGTTCCTTCGTGGCTCCTTTTGTGCCCCGTTGCGCTGGAAACGCGAGACTTGAGTCTACCGCAGTTGGGGTAGGATCGCCTTTGACATGTCACAACTGAATCTGCTATCACTTTTGCATAAAGCCTGCTCCCTCAGGAGATTACTGTGGCTGGCCTGGCTGGCCTGGCATCAATTGCCGTGGCAAGTGTGTGGTGTCCATCCTGCTCGGCAAGGACTCCTGTCATGAGGCCATGGTGCCGAATTTGAAGCAAACCCTGCTAGGACACTCGTGGAAAGCTACCAGAATTATGGCACTTCGGCAACCTGCTGAAATTGGACATTGCATCGGCGAATGTCGCAGGCGACATCAAGGCTTTGGAAGAGTGCACAGACCTCAAGCTCCTAAGTCTTAGAGGAGCTACAATCATGGGTGACATCCGGGCGCTTGCGAACATGAAGCTGCTGAAGAAGGTGGATCTCCGTGGCACCCAAGTTTCTGGTGACGTCAAGGTCTTTGAGGGATTGGCGGGCTTACGGGTTCTTTTAATCAAACGCACACCAGTCTATGGCGACATCCAAGCCTTCCAAGCATCAGTGCAGCTTTACCGTCTTGAACTCTCAGGCACACAAGTCTATGGTGACATTCGTGCCTTCGAGGCCACTCGCAGGTTACGGCGTCTGAGTCTCACGGCCACTCGAATTTCAGGTAACATCCAGGCCTTTGAGAAGACCAAGTTGTTGGAAGATCTTATATTGAGCCTCACCGAGGTTGAAGGCGATATCAAAGCCTTTAATACCACGCGGCGCTTACAACAGCTGCACTTGGCATCCACAAATGTGTGTGGAGATATCGTCGCCCTGCGGGGTGCCACGCTTCTCCGGGACATCTTCCTTAGATCAACCAATGTGCAGGGCGACATTGAGGCATTTGTTTCCACATCAAGCTTAGAGAAGTTGATGCTTGGCGAAAGCAAGGTGTCTGGAAATGTGGGTATTCTCAATTCGACTGCCTTCAGCAAACTGTGGAAACTAGAGTTGGACCACACAAATGTGGTTGGAAATGTTGTCTTTATCGGCTCTCTCCCTGCGCTGCAAGTAGTGAATCTTGCAGCGACGCGCGTTTGGGGCGACATTGACGTTTTCGGCCGCAACAAGAGACTTGAAGCTGTTTATTGTCAGAACATGGACTTGAAGGGGGATATCCGAAGCTTTGAGCACCTTACGTTGCTGACTTACGTGGACATGTCCTTCACCAAAGTAGCTGGAGATGTCGCAGTCTTCGCAGGCAAGCAGTTTCTTCACACTTTGAAGCTTGCGTCGACCAGGGTCTTCGGTGACATCGGAGATTTGGTCTCGTGGGACAATGTCTTCGAGGTTCTGGAGCTCTCCTCCACATCAGTCGCTGGAAACGTCTGGGTGTTTCAACATGCCTCTTATCTCAAGGAGCTCTACCTTGCAGATACCCAGGTGACCGGAAGTATGGATGGCATTTTACATTGGGAAAAGGTGCAAGTTATTGACCTCTCGAAGACTTTGGTGGAAGGAAGATTAACACGTCGCTGGCGTGGCTGCTGCAAGGAGTTGCGCACTCTGAGGCTTTCTGACCCGGGCTCAGTAGCCCCCAATATTACATTCGAAACAGTGCGGTAGCGATTTTGGTCCACATTTTTTGTCCTGACACTTGCTCCTAAGGGCAGCGGAGTTCAATTCATCCCTGCTGGTGATGATCGGGTGGATTTGCTGCAGTTGCCGCAGTATATGCACCCGGACCAGGCAATACTTCCTGCGTTGACAACGCTGGAGGTACTTTGTTGAATCCAGCACTTTTTCGATATGCCTCGGTATGCCCCTTCGTGAAGACTAACTAGGCTTGCAGGGCGCAGTTTCATTGCCATGCAGGTGTCAGGTTGCCAATTACAGGGGCCAGCTTCCGATCTGCTACTTCCGCTCGCATTCTGCGAGCACTTGGGTAGCGTTCTGGCCGCAGAATCCGGGCTGACCGGAGACCTTCCAACCACTGACCCGCTGAAGGCTTTCAGTGCGGGTGCTTACGGAATCTATAATGACGTCCGTAGCCCTCTTTCAACTTCGCTGGAGGTCTTGGACTTGTCAGGGAACAACCTTAGTCGCATTGCAGCCGTCCCACAGGCAATGCACTCAATAGGCTTGTCTTCGAACAAGCAGCCTCTCCAGCTGGCGGAGGGTGTGCTAACAAAAGCTTGCAAATCAAAAGTGTTGATTGACCTGAGGGGCACTTCTCTGGACGACGGTTCCTTGTACGAGATACGCAAGTTGATTGAAACAGGTGCGGTGAGTCTGACCAAGCAACAAGGAGCATTTGTGCGCCCTTCGAAGGGCTACAAATGCTTTGACCTCGACAGGAGCAGCACGACACTACAAGTGACGCCATCCACAATCATGCCGCATGAGTGGTGCACCTGTCTAAGAGGCTGGTCCGGTGTGGGGACCAACTGCACGGAATGCCCTGAGAATTTTTTCAGCCACAAGCCAAACTTGTCGAGCTGCACGCCCTGCCCGGCGCACACCAAAAGCTCCAAACGATCCAAAGACGTACACGACTGCAAGTGTCAGGTCGGGTCCTTGCACAGGGTGAAAGGTGAGTGGCTGTGCGGATGTCCTGATGATCAAGCTTTGCTGAACGACAACTGCGTGCCATGTCCTGAGACTTGGCTGCAAGCCTGCACTGCCTTCGTGTCCATGACCGTAGATTGCTTCATGGCTTTTCAGGTGTGGCGCAGTAAATGAGTCTTGTGGTCCCGCCGTGCTGGACACGTGAGGCCCGCCATTTGAATTGCTCCGGATACTCCAGCAACGCGACCACCGCACAACCTCTCCCGGGCTACGCTCGTTTGGAACTTAAGGCTGATGAAGCCTTCCAGTGCCTGGACAGAAAGCGTTGCCCTGGCGATGGTAGGGCTGCCTCGGGCCTTGGCTGTGGAAGTGGCTCCTTGGATCACAAGGCGCAGCGTCAATACCCGGCCGTCTTGCTGTTGCTATGATTTACCACGTACGAAGCCACACTAGAGCAGTTTCCTGAAGTTTGGAAATCGCACAGAGATTTTGGTCAACAGCACGGTTTGCTTGAAGCTCGGGGTTCATTCTGAGGCTACGACGGCCCACTGTGCACGGGCTGCCACGAGACATTCTTCGCCGCAGGCAACTCTTGTCTCCCGTGCTCCAACAAAGACCAGCACATACCCGCCCGGGTGATCCATGCCATGGCCTGCGTCACCATCGTGGCTTTGTTGTGGGCCGGCGTGGTGGCCGTCGCCTACTTCGTGTATTCCTGGCGTCCCGGGCAGTGGCTAGAAGCGCAGTTGCAGACATTGCGCCAGGCCGTGTTCGCTGAGGGAGTTGTTGGCTCCTTGCAGGAGAAGCTCCTCAAAAGCCAGGCGCCCATCTTACTCCAGATGTGCCAGCTGCTTTCTCAGGCCAAGGGGGAATTTTCGTAGATTTATTTGGGTTTTTGTGTGTTTTGAAATAAGTGTACAAATTGCTCTTAGACTTCTCTTTCTTGGAGAAACAAGGCTTTGGGTCGTCTTGGCCGTGCTGGCCAGAAACAAAGAGGAGGACGGTCACGAGGCCTCTTCGAGCAGACTCTGGGAGCTGCCCTACATGCAAACCTTGCAGTTTGCCATCGGGAACTTGCAGGAGCTAGACCTTTAACCCGTCAGAAAACCTTTGCTTTAGGGCTCTTAGGTTTTATTTAGGCATGGAGTTCTTGTAATTGTAGCCCAACAAATTGTGGGTTCCACAGGTCGAGGTTGGAGGTGTCGTTAAGAATGGGTTTCGGCTTTGAGTCACAGAGGTGGATCCATTGTTAAAGAATGGGGTTTCGGCGTTGCAAGGAGGCATTTTTTCGCCTGCGTTTTCGTATTTGGCAAGGGAAAGCTTATGAGGTAGGAGACGCAGAGAGGCTAGTGGCCTGCATCATCTGCAGTGGAATTACATGGGTTCTGCACTCAGTAACAGCTGATAAGAATTAGAGGAATACATTTGGTTTCCTGCTGGTGGTACAGACGAAACAGTTGTAGAATCTGCAGGAGCTGCTCTACTTGCAATGCTACCTTGGAGGGCCCCCTGTTCGGCTGGCCCTGGCCATCCTCACGCCGGTGCTACCCCTCGCGCTGCTGCTATGCAGCTCGGGCATTGAGGTCTTCCGACGTGGAGCAGGAGCGAGCAACCCTAAATCCAACACCCGAACACCCAACCCCAAAACCCTACACTCGAAGTTGCCGGACAACGTAGCTTGCATTGCCACGGCATAGGGAGCCTCAGGCTCGTTTTTCGAAGATACTTCTCAGGGAATTTACATTATGACCGGGCTAGGCAGAACTTTTGGTTTCACTCATTGGGTCCCAAGACAAGAACTCCGTCTTTGTATTATACATTGACCTCGGAGGTCTCGGTCTCAGAAGAGTTTCAAGGCATGCTGTCACCGCATGACTCCCTAAAGCTGTACACTCTCAGCTCTACGACTCTAAACCCAAAACTTTGTTCCCTAAACCCGCAAAGGGCCTTGGAAGGAGTCAGCGCAGCGTTGAAGGTCCTGCCGATTTTCTTCATCGGAGGCGCGTCGAAGTGCTTCGCACTACGCAGCTGCCAGCTTTTTGATGCAGGACCTGCATAGGTTCTTGTGGATTGTGAGGTCTGGACGTTGAGGGGTTGAGGGTTTAGTGTTGAGCGCTTAGGGCTTGTGGGGTTGAGGTCTGGTAGATTTTGATGGTTTCGGGTTCATTTTTTTGGCGGTCATGGCTATAAGGTGTCCAACATCTACAGAGGGTCCCCGTTTGTATGGGGACCCTGCATTGGTTTTCTCATTTTGAGACAGGCGTGACCAACGTGAGGGACATCACTAGAACTAAAACCTCAAACCGCCAGCAAGATACACTAAACTGGAACCCCTTACCCCGAAGACCTGACGGCTCAACCTGAATTTTGCACTCTGCGGACGGCACTCACACCACGAACCGCCGGTGGTGGACCTGGTCGTTTGGGCCCGAGGTCTTCGTTTACGAGTTGTATTCTTACCTTCCTGTTAAGACTCCTCTTCAGCTCGGGCTTTCGGTAGCCAAAGCAGAGGGCTGCGAGCTTGCAGTTTCAAGTATGAAGGCCACGGAAGGCTCCCAACACCCTAAGAAGGGGAGGAGCTCTTGGGTTCTGTTGAAGGATGTATTTGTGAAAAGTTCATGTGGAGAACTTGGAGCCTGCAGCTCCCTTTTTGCCGTGTTTTGCTAGGTTTAAGGGTGGCCCCCCTCCGCAAAGAAGTTTCCAAGGAAAAAGGGTGCAACTGTCATTGCGCGGTCACTATGGGACTTAGATGTGCTCAAAGTCCACAGGAGGCGAGCCACTCGAGAACTTCGCTTTCCTGAGGCAGGACGATGTTCCCGTGTAGCCCTGGGTTTCGAGTGTAGGGTTCAGGGTTAAGGGTTCAGGGTTTTTGGTGGCTGGAGGGTTTGGGGTTTAGGGTTAGCGTTCCCGGTTAAGGGCTTAGAGTTGCAAGGTTCAGGTTTCTGGGAGTTGAGGTTTTGGTGTTGAGGGTGTGTTGTTGAAGCCGTGTTGGAGCCCCAACAGCACACAGCTGGTGTGAGGGGCTTTCTATACATTGCCATGGTGTATGTTTGACGCCATCACTATCACTTCACCGTGTATGTTCTCCGTGACAGCTAGCAGTCCATCGCATTGCCTTCCCGGCATTCCCGCCTACATGTTCCGTTTGCGCGTCTTAAAACATGTGGCATGTGCGACTTTACACCACCTATAGGATTGCACGGATTTCCCGAACGGAAAAGGCAAGGGGTGCCCAACAAGAGAATCATGGAAACAGCCTGCTGGTGGTATACCTTGGGAACCCAGAACCCTTTTGAGGGGTTATTCTTTACCAGCTTTCATAGAAGAGCCGCAAGAAAAAGGATGGATTAGGTTCCCAAAGTAGGCACCTCTGTAAGCTCCACCCACTCAAGTCAAGCCGTTTATTTGGGGGCTCCCCGTCGGGTATGTGCTGTGAAGCGCCCTAGAAGAGGGTGGGTACAGCCTAGGCAGGTTTCGAAATCAGGGTTTAGCGTTTGGGCGTGCTACGGCAGGCCTTTCATTTCTTCCCCAGGCAGCTGCCCGATCTTCGTTGCGACCAAGATGTGGCCTGGGCCGACTCTTCGCCGGAGCAGAAGCTTGCCGGGGCCCTGGAAGAAGGTGAGCCAGACGTACACAACCTTAGGAAATACAGCTGAGGGTTCAGGGTTGACAAGTTAGGGTGTAGAGTTCAGGGCTTAGGGTTTAGTTAGCGAGTTTAGGGTTTGGCGCAGGGTTGAATTTACGGTTGAAGGTTGAGGGTGTGTTGTCGCTGGGGGAGGGGGCAAACCCAGACTGCTGCTACTGGCACATGGCAGCCAAGTAGCCCGTCCCATCCTGAGACCAAGCAACTTCTCCCCTGAAGTTGTTAGCATGAAGGGGGGGCTGCCCCAGCCCCCAGCATGCAACCAGACGGTCTGTGGAACAGGCCCGCTTGGCTTTCCTTTTGTTGGGGTGGGCAGCTTCCCAGCGTGGATCTGTGAAATGAAGTGGCCAATGCTTTGCGCCTGCAACATGTTTGCTGCACTGCTGAGGTATCCTCAGTTTTCTGGCCTTGCGCAATATGCTACGGCATCCTGATTCCCTGCTTCCTCTTCTACCTCTACTTTCGCCAGCACGTGCTTCTGCGCTACAGCCGGGTTCCCTTGCAACTCACGCAGGGCGGCAAGGAGCAGCACTTGGCGGTTGGTGTGCAGGAGCGATATGTGATCCTCAGCATTTTCTCTGTGGGTCTTGGGTAGGGTATGGATTTTTCACTGTATTCAAACTGCGAGGGCGAAGGCATCATCGGAAGCAACATGCTACTGATTAAGATTTCGAGGTTCAAGAGTTTGGATACCTCTCGGGTTTTCGGGTCAGTTACCAAGTTGCACTCTCCGGTTTCAAACTCTTGCGTAAGATTTCGGGTCTAGGCCTTACAGGTTAGGGTTTTGGGGTTTAGAGTATGGCGTTTTTGGTTTGGAGTTTTAGGGATTCAGGGGTTCAGGTTTCAGGGCGTGCATAGCCTCGAGCAGTGCAGGACAGGATGCTGGAGAGGCGCGTGGTGGCAGCTGCAGTGGCCTACATTGCCATGATGCAGCAAGGCACCGTCAGAATCCAACTCAGAAGCGGGAAGGGGAGACTTGGCGAACGTTAACAACTGGGTTCTAGGATGTTTTGGTGTTCCTAAAGCCTAAGGCCCCAAGCCCTAAAGCCTCTAAACCGATTTAAAATGTAGAGTCTTAGATTTTTTACGATTACGGGTTTAAGCGGTTGGGGGTTTGAGGGTTCAGAGTGGTTGGCGGTTTAGGCTTTGTTGTTCAGGGTGTAGGGGTCATTGGTTGGAGATTCTGGGGCATTTTGGCTGTGGGTTCCAGGGTCCTGGCGGTTGTGGGTTTACAGACTTTGGACGTAGAGGACTTCAGGGCTTTAATTGCCTGGGCATGCGCAGGTTCCAAGTGCGAAAGTGCGCAGCACTTTAAACACCACTAACAAGAAACCCAACGACAGTATGCGACACATGTACGCTGGAAGGCGCGTGCAACAAACACAACATAAATACGCGATCGCGCTCACTAAAACAAGCAAACTTTTACTTGATTGAATCGAAGATACCTTCCCCAAGAGGAGGCATCCTCTTGTGCCCAACACCGCACGAGACTCAGCCTCGCATTTCACAGATTGGCAGGCCTGTATCCCATCCGGACAGGGCGTGGCCGAAGTCGAAGGACGGAGATATTTGAGATGCGTCCGACCAACATGATTCACGACAACCAACATCCGGCCGAGGCGAACAGATCGGTACAGATTGCCGAAAGAGCAGGCAAAGTTGGAATACCTTTCTACCAAGAGAAATCTTCTCGGGACGCACAAACTTGCCAGAGATTGCAGGAACATTTAGCCTTTTCTCTAAAAAGAAGCATCCCCTCATTGGGGCTGTAGCCGTGCTCACTTCTCGTTTTTGCCCTTGCCTTTGGGCATCGTGGTTTTCTCGCCCTTCTCCCCGACGTCGGCTTCTTCACATCCGCGAACACGATTCTGCCATTGGCGAAGTTTTTGTCTTGAGGCAGCTTAATTCTGGGACTGGATAGATGTTCCTGTCTGCGAAGTGTCCGCTACGACTTTGAGATCCGCCTTGGATGCAACGTGACCAAGAAGGTGCTACTGTCGTTGTCGGAGAGGTTGTTGCTGATGCATCCTGACTCTGCACCCCGGATCGACGGGCTTATGGGGACCATGTTAACCGCGGGATAGCATCAGTGAGGCTTTTCCTGTCCGCCAGTGGGATTCGAACCACTCAGGTTCTAGTGCGAGAGCAGAGCTCCACCGCACAACTTCCTCAGCCATACCGGGGCTCTACTGGACTTGCGCGAAAAAAGAGTAGATCTTCGAGATGTGCAGCATCGATTCAGAGACAGAAATTTTGTATTCCACTTGCGGCCTGACCTTATCAGCCCGCTGTTGGCCTGGATGGTTGTGATCTCCTTTCAACACGCACAATGTTACGCATTGGAACTCTGGCAAAGTCTTCCAGTCATCTGACGAGAGTTCTTGAGGGGAGCGCCGAACATGTCTGCGTAGAAGTTCAGCAAGCGGGGTTATCAGTCGCAATGTTGCTGAGGGTGAGCAAGTCGTTGCCCGCAGCAACAGTGAAAACAAGGCAGATATACCGCATTATCGCGTGAAAACAGTTGGCGGTGCTTGACGGAGGAACTGGCCTACTTCACGCCTCCGAAAAGATAGGTCATATAACGCCTCCTGCCAGGTTAGAAAAGTAGTCTGTCAACATCGCCCCCTCGCTTTGTGGCCAAGCTAGGAGATCTGGATGCTGCTAGTTGTGTTGTTGACGTGCAAATTGCAGACGCGGACGTGGTGGAGACTAGCACGATAGAGTTCTGTTGTCATCGTTTTCGTAGGCGGAGCGGTTCGGTTCCTTTTCCTCCGAGAGTGTTCTCACAAGGGGTGGTCTTGCCGAAACACCTGTCGACGTCCATGTAGCTGACACGCGCGTGGGAATGCACATCCCAAGGGCAACTGTTGCTTGCCACCATCTCCAGCTGTGCAATTGCGGCAAAGCGTCCATCCAACTTGCGAAGGAAATCAATTGTTTCGTCGTTGAACGTTGAGGCTTCCTGGACTATACTTTGGCCCGAGCCAAGTCCGGGACCTGCAAACTCGTACCAGAAGAGCGGTCGATGACATATCGCTGCAAACAAGCTGGCCAGGTGTCCTTACGTCCTCGAGCAAAAAGGAATGATCTCAAACTGCAAAGTGGGACGCTTTTGATGTCCGACCTAAAGCTCAAGAGTGGCTGCTGATTTCCCTTGTCTAGCTCAAGTCAAGACTGTCGCACAGAGCAAATTGAAGTACAGGAGAAATGCGGAAAACAACTCACTTTTCGCGGCATTTTTCTTCAGCACCCAGGCCAATCGCTTGAGGATCTTGGAGCTAACCGCAATGAAGAGAGCCTTCCGCCGGAATTCAAAAGGACTCGTCTCGTTCATTGCTCTGATGGAAAAATCGCGGATTCCACGCTATCAAGGTGTCGCGAAGGACCTTGGGCCGGGCATGGCATGCAGCGGCGATTGACCACACAAAGTGCAACTGGTTTATTTCACACCAAACCGCTAAACCTCTAAACCTTTAAACAGATTAACCTTAAAGCCCCCCATAAATCCTAATCCAGAAAGCCCCCCAAAACATCAATGATGACGGGAAAAACAGAAGAGGGTAACTCCTACCTATATCAGCAGTTCCCTCAACCATAAGCCAGAACTCTGAGTTTGGTGACCTTTATGGACAAGCCCGACAGCTTGGCTTTGGAGTTGGAGGTTTGGAGAGCTCCGGAGGGGTGTTGGCAGGATTTTAGAGGGTTGAGGTGGTTTTAGGATTTACGGAGGCTCGGGTTCAGGGTTTCAAGGTTTGGGAGTTTAGGGTTTGTATTCGCACTTGTGATTTCACGGTTTCGTTTTATTCCTTTCCCCGTTGTGTGGGTTTGAGTTTGTTTTTCTTGTACCGTGTTCAGAAGAATGTTGGGTCTAAGGCTGTGGGTATAGTCAAGGTTGAGGTTTTTTGGGGTTCAGAGCGGTTTACGAGTGGCCTCTAGAAAGTCAGCTGCCGGGATGTTTCGGGTTCGTGAACCCTCCCAGAGCTTTGGAAGAACCCCAAGACTCGTTACGCTAGGGGGTTCACGGGTTGGGGGTAGGAACTTTTTGGTACAGGCATCAGGGTTAAGGTTCTGTTCGGGGCACCTTTAGAATTCAGCCTCTATTTAAAGAGTAGAAGCCAGTCGAATTTAAGAGTTTTGGAACACTAGCTGGCGAAGGTAAACCTCCGACCCTATACCCTGTAATCCATAAACTTCAAGCCAAAAATCCCAATCCCTAGACTCCAAGCTCTTTCCTCAACCCCCAAATCCTTAGCCCACCGGTATGCAGGTGGATGCGACCAGCAACCACTTCAAGAAGGAGTCGGACAAACTCCGCCATCATCACATCACAGAGACATGGTTTTCTCAGTGGTATTTTGGGGGGGTTGTTGTTGGGGCTGCGGGGTCCTCATACGACAAATCTGCCCGAAAATGATGCCTCATTTTCGAAAACCTCAAAACAACAACCGTATGCCCCAAACCTAACCAGCACTTAGGAGATGTTGCTTGAGCAGACCATCCTCGAAGAGGCCTGGTGCTTCGTGAGCATCCTAGCATCCTAGCCTACAAGAACCCTTTCTTGGACATTCTCCGAACTCAGGTGCCCTATCTCTTTGCCCTCTTAGCCCACTAGGAAGCGTCCTAAACCTAGAGAGACGACAATCTGAAACAAAAGCGAAGCCTGCAAAGAAAGAGAAGGTAAAGCTATGACCCGGCAGCTCGGGATGAAGAAGACGAACAAGAGCGAACTCAGAATCTGAAAGACAGAAAGTGAAGCCCCAAGCCGTATGGTAAACCATAAATTCGCAAGTCCCCGACACCAAAACTCCACTTAACGAAGAGATCAGCCCACCCTGGCCAGGTGTGCAAATCAGACCGCGCCTTGGTAGCAAATGTAATGTTGGGAGATAAGTTTCGTCGCAAAAATTTGGGTATTTTTGGGCTTTTAGGGGCTTTTGGGGCTAGGATTCGGGGTTCATCATCTATGGTCCCAGGTATACTAGATTTCGGGGTTCTTCGGTTTCATGGGATCCACTGTTTTCTTTCCTGTTGGTGGGGTGAAATAACTGGCTACACAGAGTGTTTTCAATCATCAACGCATGATGTTCCTGGCTTCGAGCTTCTTAGCCATGTACGGGTAACAGAGACCACTGTTCGCCCTGTTCACTGCACCTTGTGAGGTCAGTAGCACTCAGGGACAGTCTCAGCGTTCAAGGTTTCAAGTGGTTCCAATAGTTTCGGGCTTACGGAGTTAAGAACGTGCCGTAGCCCGCATATAACAGACCGAATACAGGACTTATTGCGTAGGTCAGCGAGGGTAAATTGGGCAGGGATTGAACGATGGCGAGGGGAGAACGTCGCACCGAATCTTACATCAGAATGCTCCTAGAACGAGAATATCTGGTGTTTGCAATTCTCCTGTAAAACCCTACATTCCAAGAGCTTCGTAAAATCCGACGGTTTCAGCCCCCACCCTCACGCAACAACTCAGGTTTCCTGGCAGGAGCGCAGGAGACGCTCCTCAAATACGCCGCCCGGGAGCAAAGCAGGAGGGTTCTTGGAGCAATCCGCCTCCTGCAAGTTGAAGTTTCGAATCAAAAAAGGAACCGTCAGGTGGCTCTCGTTTCGAGTTCGGCTGCTTGAAACAGAGAGACCTGAAACCCAAACACTAGACACATTAAACCCTACACTCTAGAGCCCGATCCCAGGGATCCCAGAAGATAAAAAGGGGGGATGGGATGCAAACCGTGGAGCATGCTAAGGCAAGTTGCCGAGATCTGTGGATGGAGGTGGTGCTGAGGTTGGTGGCCGTGGCTCTAGTCAAGGTCCCTCGACTCTGATCTTTGGAGAAAGACTTGCAGGTCCATGGTACGGGACAAAACGCCATGGTGCCAAGCATTGCGACAATTGCTATTGTAATTATAAGCCGCTTTTATATGTCCCGAAACTAGCTTACCTTAGAGTGCACTTCGATTGTAAGGGTAGCAAGCACCATGGACCTCCAAGTATGATTTCACGCCTCGGAAGCTTGAGATAGGAGGGTAGTTACTTCCCAGCCATCCCCAGCCCCTGAAAAATCGGAACCAAGGTGTTCTTAAGGGTTCCCAACTCGGTGCTTGTGGGTCTGGGTTGCGCATGGCTCAAGAACGTCACTTCAGGTGGGTAGTACTTCGATGTCTGACTTGTTTGAGGAGAGATGGGAAAAAACTCCCGAATCTATGTCCCTTTGTCCAGGGGGGCGCCCAAAGCTTTGGGTGCTCACCCGCACGCCAAGGGCACATTGGATTGACATGTGACGTGTGCAGCTTGAGGGGAGTGGCTTCTTGTGCCATTTGGCGGAGGTGGCCCCGTATGTGCTGCCGGTGCGTGATGTGCGTGAGTGTGGTGGACTACTAGAGTAACTAGATTGCTCCTGTCT
>CAJNJA010060265.1:0-23741 GCA_905231915.1 Symbiodinium necroappetens
CCCCCCCCCCAAAGAGCAAGCAGAGCAGCACATCACGGAAAACGGCACAGAGAGAAAAATGAAGAAAGTGCAAAGCGCGGGATAGCAAGAAAGATGGTTTCAGGGAGTCTGGAATATAACACTCAGGCCACGCTTTGGAGCTTCGGACGAAGTCGCAACTAAAAAATATACGACCAAAACTGACGTCAGTCATGTCAGTCTTGGTGCAAAAATCAAGTAAAGCGGAAATGACACAGAACCCTCGGCTACGAAGAGCACAACATATGCGAGAAGGCCAGAATCTCGCGCAGGACGGTGTTTCCAAGTGACGGAAAGGCAGTACTGAAGGAGGGGGGCATGCAAAGGCAGATAAACAACAGCAAAAACCAGCCCCGAAAGTGGACCCGCCAGGCTTTTCTATATTTCACGAAAAGCCTCCGCAGCCACAGCGCGGGCAACAGTTGCAGCAGACGCTTCCGTGGACGCTTCCCCGGACAACTTGCTTTTGCGAAGCCAATTTCGAAACTGAAAAAGAAACCTCTGCTCTGTTGTTGTTGCTCATATTGTCGGCAGTGCAAGTTACTTCATAGCTTTACTGGAATAAGTGTAGGAACGTGACTAGGTAAGACTAGTGTTGAAGTAGCATCGATCTGAATCCTGAAATCACCGGAATCCATCGAACCAACTCTGTGAAGTACAAGCTGTTGACAGGGCCAAGGTTGGGCTCGGATGCGCTTAGGAGAAAGACACTTTAAACAAATCGGTCAAGGATCCTGCCAGTTCCAGCATCTAGCGTCAAGCCCAGTGAGTGCAAGTCGCAGGCTGCACCGTCCAAGACCCCTGCGAAGACAGGCCACTTGAAGTATTTGCGTGGTGCCTTACCATGTCTCTGGTTTTGCATGAGAGGACGCGCCTTTCCAGATTGTGCGAGACCACGAAACCACTTTCAGCTAGGTATAGCCAAGGAGTTCTGGTCAGGAGAGTTCCCTGCAACCCAGAACAACGGAATGTGTGGAGATTCCTCGGATGATGCCTTCGGCCTGAGCAATGTTCATTCCCAGAACGTGAACTAGCATGCATCAGTGATCGTCTGTGTACTTTGACAGGTTTTGGGGCTCATGCCGAAGTGAAAGCCCAGCTGCATGGCCCAGAACCCCGAGATCTTAGAGGTGAAACTGTTTGAAGTTTGGGCGCCGATGGCGGGGCACTCTGTGCCGCTTCGGCCTGCCCTTCGGACCTCATGGCTTGCCAATGGCCCAAGAGCCTCAAAAAGCCCTCTAAGTACTTCCCAGAGGGCCCAATACCCCTTAAGTAAGAAATATACCTTAAATCATAATATCAAGGCCCCTATAACTTAAGGTACATTCCTTAATTAAAGGGTATTGGGTTCTCTGGTGTTCTGACCGGGATGCCTGCCACGCGGTAGTGGCCATTCGTGCGCGGATGCGGGTAATCAGCCATTCGCTCTCCCAGCCTGGGACTGAGGATTTCGGTGTGCAGGTTAGGGTCCAGGGTTTAGGGTTTCGGGTTTAGAGTTTAGGGTTTATAGGGTTTAGGGGTTTAGGGTTTAGGGTTTAGAGTTTAGGGTTTAGGGTGGTTCACTGTAGGGTGGCCTTTACCATGGAAGTCTAAGGCTTCCTGGCTTTTGGGGGGGGTTTAAGGCTCATTGGCTCTGGGTTCGTCTGGGGCGAATGAGGATCAGCTCAATGTCCCGGATTCTGCTTCTTTCAGGAGATCGGGTTCAGGCTCTACAAATCCTCGTTGCAGACCACCGTAGCCCGAATGACAGTAGCTCGTGCAACCACAAAACGCTTGAGCCCCTTACTATATAAGCTTTGCAATAACCAGTTGGCACTGCGCATGCATTTCCCAGCCTTTCGCTTCACGCTCCAGCACCAGACTTCTACACGCATATCCCCAGATATCCTAAATACCCTTAATAAAAACAAAACAAAAATTCCATTCTTCCACCCTGAGCCGAAACCCTAAACCCTAAACCCTGAACCCTATCTTTCAAGCCTTCCGCTTTTTTGGACGCAGCTCTATTGACTTTTGGTCGTAGCTGAGCTGCACCCACGAGCGGCCCGACGAGACGTATCGAAAGGGGATGGCGGCACGCATGCCTTAGAGGGGGTTCCGCGACTTGTCTACCCTTAAACCCTGCCCTACACTTTGAACCAAGGGAAATTGGGGGGGGGCAGGAGGAGAAGGAGGAGGGGTTTAGGGGGAATCTGAGGAGGACTCTACGGCTTCTGCAGAGCTTTGAGCCTGACACCCTCGAGGCCATGCCGTGTGCTTTTGTTGGTCATCAAGGGGCTCAGAGTCTGAGTCTTTTCCACGTGTGAATAATTGTATGATATTGTGCAAACAGTACCTTGCTCTCGGCTTTTTCCCCAAACAGTTTAACTACTGTGAAGGGTTCTTGATTTTTCAATGAAATGTCTGGTCGGCCGGGTTGCGTGTGTGGGGCTTCCGGTGGGCTTGTCTCCTGTTATCTCCCATCGTGCGTGGTTAGGCCGGGATGGGTGCGTGTGTGTGTGTGTGTCTCTCGGGTGTGTCGGGTTTCCGGGCGGTTTGTCTCGCGTTGTCTCCCCGTGTCTCCTGGTGTAGGCAGGTCGGTATGGTTGTGTCAGGTTTCCGGTCGGCTCCTCTCCCGCTGTCTCCCATTGTTTCTCTGCGCGTGTGGATAGAGTGGAGTGGGCGTTGGTCGGCTTGTGTCGTATTGTTGGATCGGGTCACTAAGCAGAGATTTGCTTATGCGCGTATCGGGAAAGAACGAACATCTCCAATATTCGTAAGCTTATGCTCCTGCCTTGTGGGAAGAGGACATTTGAGACAAGCCTCATCTTGACCGAGAGCTGCTTGGTTTGCATTGGAATGAGGAGAAGTTGTGTAAGTGTTTGCAAAGTCTACTGCCCCAGTGCGTGATCGTCTCTTATGTCTCGTACATTGCCTGCTCAGCTTCGCAAAACGCGGCAAGGGGGAAATCTGGGCTACTCTGGGACTTGTGATTTTATGCCACCCATGCTGTTTGGTGTCTTCGGTGGCGTATTTTTCGGGAAGTTACCTGGAACAAGGCGGCCAAGCTGCCACCGCCGCATGCACAGCAGGCCTCTTTGGCGCTGAGGCCATTGTGCCTGGAGCGCTCTGAGGATGCTCGGAAACAGAGCGTACTCCTTCCAGTTGGCTCTCTGCCCCTACTTTGGTCTGAGACCCTGGAAAGCTATGAACGAAGTTTTACACAAAAAAACAGCCTACATGCACGCCATCTTACCGCTGAAACTGATTCCAGGTGCCGGTAATGCTCAATGGTCTTCCCGCTCGCGATCTTGGAGTTGAAGTTTGAGGCTTTCACCGCCTTGGCTGCGAAATCTTCTTTCCGGGGGATTGAGGAGGTTCTTAAATGGAGGGCTTCGGACTGTCGGCTCCGCACCGAAGCTCCAGCTGGACATTGAGGCGTGATCTCGTGATTTGCATCCCCGAACTACACTCCGCAAGCCTGCCTTTTGACCCTCAACAGCACGGGGGGGGGGGGGAAAACAACAAATCCCTTTACCCTCCGAGTGTTAAAGATGTTTGTTCCAGTGTGGCGGTGCCCTTTCCGGAGGCACTCAGGCCGCGCCATCCGAAAGTTCCAAGAAGCTGCCGGGAGCGGTGCCCGACGAGGCCACATTTGGCTTAAGAAGGCGGATTTAGGGTTTAGGGTTTTGGGGGCTTAGGGTTTAGGGGTGTAGGGTTTAGGGTTTAAGGGCTTAGGGTTTAGGAGCTTCTTGGCTTTTTTTTCAGGTTCCGGCCCGACATTTGGGGTCCTCCCTCCAGCCCCGTCTCAGGGTTTAGGCCGGTTTCGGGCGAAAGCTTTCCCCTTCTTAGGACTTGGGTTTAGGAGTTTCGGGCTTTAGAGTTTTGGCTTTAGGAGTTTCGGGCTTTAGAGTTTAATGGTAAGAAGCAGAAACCTGTTGCAGCTGATGGTGCGCCATTTCGGCAAACGTCGTCATCCCAGTACTTCTGGCACGTCTTGCCAGTTGGATCCACGAAGCCTTCACTTCATGCGTGGACAACAGCAACCTAAACGTCCAAAGCACGAAAAACATGACGAAATTCCGAAACATCTACTAACCCTGGCTTTATTAAATTTAATAAGGGAAGATTAAGTTCCATTTAAATCTCATATAGGGGTGCTAGGCTCCTGCTAACATCAACAACGGGATATTAAGCGCCTATTTCATCCAAGAAGGGAGTACTAGGCTGGAGCTGCTAATGCATTTAATAAGGGACTGGTAGGCTCCTATTCAAATTAATAAGGAACGAGTAAGCTCCAATTAAAATTAACATGGCACTAGTAAGCTCCTTAAATTTAAGGGCAATACGAAGCTCGTATTCGATTCCATCTAGAGGAAAAAAAGCTCTTGTTACATTTAATGACGGAATGATGTGCCCCTATTAAAATAAATAGGCGAACACTAGGTTCTTATTGAATCTAAGACTCCTATGAAATTTAACAAGCGACCACTAGTCTCATATTAAATCTAAAGAGGGACAAATAAGTTGATATTGAATTTAACAAAGGAATACCACTTTCCTAGTAAGTTTAATTAAGGACCAGTAGACTCCTATCGAACTCAAAATAAGGGGCTAGTGGGTTCTTATCAAATTTGATAAAGGAATAACGATAAACTCAAGCCCTCTACAAAAGTGTATAAAAGACGAGTACGTTCTTATTAGATTCAGTAAGGGAACAGTAGGCTCCTATTCAATTTTCGCAACGAACAATGAAGGACTGGTACTGGAAGAATCATGTTCACGATACTTTCGGTGCTCGCAAGATTCCAAGCTATTCCCAGTTCGCAGCCGCGAAGACATATCCTTGTGTGCAGTCTTGTTCTAAGCAACATTTGATTAGACAGTTGCACCTAGCAGCTTTGCTGTTTTTTTTGGGGGGGGAGGGGGACGGGGGGGAGCTAGGGTGAACTACGTTCATAAACGACCGCTTTTGTTTTTCATTGTGGTGTCCTGTCGGACCTATATTGAGCTATGCGAGTATCCTTTAGCCCAGCTATGCAACACGTCGTGCTCGTTGCATGAGGAAGCCTAGGGGTAATTTTAGGGTTTCCAGGGCGTAGGATTGGGTTTAGGGCTTAGGGTCCCCAGTGATTTTCCCTCGTGGCATGTAACATGTCTGTACTATACCATCATATGCTATAATGTACCATATAATATAGTACAATATACCATATAATCTACTCTAATATACTATAGTTTCTGACGGGCCTGGAATGTCACGGCAAGCCTCGCAGGCATTCGCGCCGAAGCGAAATCCGCCAGCGCATTCCTTCTTCATTCAATATGCACACGAGTCACATGACGTTCTGGAGTTTTTTTGCCCAACAAAACATTACAATCCCCGACCTGCTTTGACCCAGCTTGACGCTAACAGCAGAAAAAATGGGCATGAGAAAAGGACAGGCCAAACAAGAAATTTCCAGGCTGGGCATGCCACGACATACCTATTTCAACTGCTTTGGATCCAAAACACGACATACCTACATCAGCTCCTTTGGATCCAAACCCTACTGCACTCACACCAACACGTGCCATCCGAAAATCGCGAGGCTGAGAAGCAGTCAGGTCCATCTTCTTACCAAGGTAGTGCCCCTAAACCCTAAACCCTAAACGAATGGAAAACCCTAAGCCCTAAGCCCCTAAACCCTAAAACCCCTATAAGCCCTGTAAGCCCTAAAACCCTAAACCCTTGGCCCCTAAACTCCTAAACCCTAAACCCTAAACGAATGGACCCTGCATAAACCGGAGATGGGTGCCTGACAGTCGGCCGTCGCGCCGGACCCGGACAGGGCCTCACGTCTTGCCGACATACACCGGAACCGGTTTAGGGTTTAGGCTTTACGGCTTTAGGGTTTAGGTATCAAAGTACATCACCGTTGTGTGTTTTTGCTCTTTTGGGCTTGCACTGTTCGTCGGCCTATCTATCGAGAGCTATACACATCTCGAAGCTGATGGCCAAATGTTGGTGGATTTCGGGCCTTTAACTCGGAAACGCCAAAGGCTTCCGTTTCGCCTTGGCTTGAACGACCAATCCTAGATTTCTAGAAACTAGGTTCCCCAGTAGCCCCTTGATAATGAGGGTGGTCTTTTTCCTGCTGTTTGGTTTTAATAAGGGAACCAAAAAAAGGGGCAAAAGGGTACTACTGGGGCACCTAGGAAAGGCTGGAATGAAAACAGTTACAGCTCCAGCCATGA
The DNA here is from genome assembly GCA_905231915.1 of Symbiodinium necroappetens. NCBI lineage: Eukaryota > Dinophyceae > Suessiales > Symbiodiniaceae > Symbiodinium > Symbiodinium necroappetens. The sequence goes on from CAJNJA010060265.1 coordinate 6,235, forward strand.
AGGCCAGACCATTTGCCTGCAAGCCGTAGGAGCCTACCCATATTGGCCCCGAAGTAGTTACTTTTTGGGATTACCTTATGGGATTNNCAAAAAGGAACTACTTAGGGGCCGAAGGGGTCCCTATATTTTGATTCACACCCAGACCCGAAGTCCAAGAGCCCGCAGAGCTGAGAGCAGCAGTATCAATCCATTCAAGAATGAACGCTTTTCATGGCTCTGACTTTACCCTTCTATGCTCTTTGGGTTTAGGGTGTCTGCTCTTTGGCCCCCCATCCTGCCCACACCCGGAAGACTGCACGCGCCTGGCAGCCCTGACATTTCGCATTTCCGGCAGGGCAGCATTCAAGCGTCGCCTCACTGGCGCTCACCCTCTCCCAGACCAAAGTCCAAGACGCATGCCCTAACAATGTTGAAAATCAACCAACAACTCGAAACAACTGGGTCCAACATGGGAAAACGCTGGCCCGCCTGCCCGCCACTCGTGAACGTCACGAGAGGCGTGTCCTGCCATCCCCACATAAGAGTGAATTTGTAAACAAGTAAAAAGTAGTCAGAGCATGCTATGCTACACTTCATCTTGGCTGATTGGCCGCACGTGCTTCCTACACACTCGTGTTCAGGTTCTATCGCTTTACATGGTGGGGCTCATTGTTGCAATTCGGCAAGTCATCTTTGAGGCAGGCAGTCTCAGAGAGTAGTATTGTTGCCTGTATGTACTCACATATCCATGTTGGTGATATGCCGCAACTCGCTTTCCCCACTCATGTAACTGATTTCCGTCCAGTCTTGGTACTTGCTAGGATTTATCGCACACCAATCCACCAACGAAAGCAGCATCCCCACCGAGATGCTCTTCAGCAGAAAGAATTACACATGAATTGCCAAAACTCTCATCCCCACTTTGACTATGTCTTGTGGGGGGGGGGGGGGGGGGTAGATCATGCGAGCTACATTTGGAGAGCGAGCTAAGACAAACCCAAACGCAGTCCTACGATGAAAAGATCACAACGCAATGGATAAGTTTTGCATAAGCATAAGTTTCACGATCTTGCGAGCTACGATTGGAGAACCATCGTGATGGAAGAAGTGATGTTTGTTTCTTCTTTGGAGGGGGAAAGCAAATCAACCAAAATGGGCCAACCCGGAACGCCGATGACAGGGGATCTTTATAAGCAATGTTCCACGGTGACAGGCCGCCGACAGGACGCCGACAGGTTCGAAAGAAACTTCAAGCCCGAGCCCCCTAACTCCTGGGCCCCTGCACACAGCGGTCTCTCCTCCAAATTGCAGGAAGTCGTTCCCGCAACACCTTGGACAGTCTACAGGAATTCTGTTTTGTTAGTTGGAGATGTTGGAAAGTTCGTACCGCGAAGCATACCCATAGGCTCCTAAGTAGNNGTTCCTTTTTATGGTTCATATGTAGAACCCTATAAGGTAACCCCCAAAAAGGAACTACTAAGGAGCCTATGGGTACTGTTTACTTGTTGTCGGCGAGGTGGCTTGCACAGCCTATGTTGAAACTGCGAACATGCTTGCAATGTTCGTGGGGCGCACTCTCTCAGAGGCCGTAGGGAGGAGGGGATTGTTCTGGGTACTCAATCGTTGCGTTTGAATATTCTGAACACTTTGTTATGGCTTAGGAGAGGTGGCGGCAGCGTTTGGGGCTTCTGGCGAAGGGGCCGTAGGGTCAGCTGTGTGATGAACATCACTGTCGTTGCCCGATCCTGTCTGACGATTCCACAGATATCTGACTTCAAGCAAGTCGGTGCCTTTTAGATTTATTTATGCCTCTCTACTCGCAATTCTTCGCTGTATTTCTATGTATTAACAAGGTCGCCCCTTCCCATCGGGGGGACTCAGCTTTGTAGAAACAGCGTCGTGAAACGATATCTCCTTTCACCAGACCCGCCCCAAAAGCGCTGTCATCCCAGCCCCGCCCCCAAGCAATGCGTCGCCGCTATAGGGCACTCTGCAGACCCTCAACGTGATAAGCCAAACCTCCCGGAGGCCACAGGCACGGACAAACGCCCTTAGAAACAAAGCAACCCTGCCGGCCTGCCGCAATGCCGAAGGTCCCGAAACACTCGCTGAACTGTAGACAAGTGGCCAAGCAGGCTCACATTTGCCCTGGTGCTGTTTCCCAAATCCAACTCCATGCCGCGCCGGCCTTCGGCTCCTTCTGTAGGGTGGTACAACAAACGAATTGCCAAACCTTTCAGCACACAGGAAGAATCCGCGCTGCTTGCAAAGAGCAGCGAAGATGTCGTGGTACGTGTGCGGCATGGGATCGGTACAGAAAATTTTCAGTAGATATCCGTAGTAGTAGAAGTAGTTCTAGAAGTACGAGTAGAAGATCGAGAAAAAGTAAAAGTACAACAAGGAAAGTAGTAATTAGGCGTAGCAGTAGCAGTCGTAGTCGTAGTCGTCGTCGTAGTAGTAGTAGTGGCAAGAACATGATAGTAGTATACTAATAGTACTGTAGTAGTAGTAGTAGTAGTAGTAGTCGTAGTAGTAGTAGTAGTAGTAGTAGTAGTAGTAGCAGCAGCAGCAAGAGCAGTAGCAGAAGCAGCAGCAGTCGTCGTTGTAAGCGTCATTAGTGCTCTCGGGGTCTTGTCTTTCTTTCGTCTGTAACTTACTGAACTAGCTTCGTCAATGAGCAGTTGCCATTTCCGGCCAGGCTAGCTAAGCTGTGCATGTATGTGTTTGTGTTTGTGTGTGTGTGTGTGTTGCCTTGCCTTGTGCAGCTATACACCAAGTCCACCAAGGAACAGAAGCTTGCAATGATCTCTGCTCTGACCCGCTGATCCAGCGATGCATCGCCCAAGGCAGCTCAACAAACAACTTCGTATTAGAGTGTCTTTAACAGGGTACGTCAACAACCTACCACCCACCGCACGACCCCGAATCCGAAGATCCGTCCTGTCTTTCGTGCGCGGCACTGTTCGAACAAAGGCCCGGAAGACGAGATTTCCTGGCCCGAGCTTTGAACCCTGTCTGTGCAGTAGGGGGTGTCCCGCTCTGCTTGGTCAATTTCATCTTAGTTACGGCTCAAACCATCTTGGAGGGGGGTTGGCTCAGCTGAGCGATAACAAAGTTATCTAACTCGAAAACCCTAAACCCTAAATCCTAAATCCTAAACCCTAAACCCTAAACACCTAAACCCTAAACCCTAAACACCTAAACCCGAAACCCTAAGGCCTAAACCCTAAACCCGAAATCCTAAACCCTACCCTAAACACCTAAACACCTAAACCCTAAACCCTAAGGCCTAAGGCCAAGCTTCCCGGCCTCCAAAGCAGGGATTTCCATCACATCGGGCGGCACCGTCTCATGCGAATGCTTTCGGACCTGCTGCGAGATGAGACCCAGGGGCTGCAACTAAGGGGTTTAGGGTTTTGAGGTTTAGGGTTTTGGGGGTTTGGGGGTTTAGGGGTTTAGGGGTTTTGGGTTTAGGGGTTTAGGGGATTAGGGTTTCCGCTTTTGGGGGGTAAAGCCATGTACTTGTCGTGGTAGCCTTGGTTCTGTGGATGTTCACGGTATCGGGGTTCCTTATTAACCCCTGTGGGAAGTTTCGTTAATGTCTGCATGTTCATGACATTGAGATCTGACAATCTAGGGGAAACTGCAAGAAAAAAGCATTTTTGTGAGTTTTGCGGTAGTGATAAGCACTAATTATATAGTCTTGTCCGAGGTCCCGAAAATACTTGTAAAATCCGACATTGGGGAGTCGGACACCTGTTCTCAGCACGTGCGCTTGAGCTTCAGCAGCTGGGCGTGTAGAGCCTGCTGCAATTTGTTAGAGGCTGAGGCGGCGACTGTTTCCATGCTCACTGCCAAAATATGTGTCTCTTCAAAATCATGGTTGGGTGTGGATGTGCGAAGTCTGAAGTGGCATGTACGCCCTCGGAAATGCACGTCGTATTGGTTGGGTATGGATGCGAGCCGTACCTGGATGCATTCGGGAATGGACCTCAGCAGGGTTGGACAAGACCACTTTTTTGACAGCTACAATTTACCACCCCCCCCGAAAAAAAATAGATAATAACAATAGTAATAATAAAAAATAATAATAGTAATAGTAATAGTAGTAATGAATAGCACGCTTGCAACAACCGTGGCATGAACATGCTTCTTCAACAACTCGTTTTCTGTCTTTCATACATTGTTCTCACACAGAATGTATCGAAAAACCCATGGATGGATACCAGCCGCCGTCCAACTACCAGAGATGTGTCTGCTATTCAATCTGACATGTCCGTAGGATTCCTTTAAATGGGGGTTTCCGAAAATAGGGGACCCTAATATAGTGCCCTGAATAGTGGGATCCTTATTATCAGGACCCCGAAATAAGGTACCCCTAACTTTCGGAAAGTCCCAAATGGCTACGTCGGGACTGGTGGGTGGGATCTCAGAATCCTCATCTGGGGAGCGTGGTCACCCTGTTCGAGGCTTGGTGTGGTTGTTAAGGATGATCTAAGGCTTGTTGGGGGTTAGGACGGGTTTTTGCGGCTTCGGCGTTGCGTTGAGAGGGCTGAAGGTTCCGCAACATCCATGTAAAATGCCCAAAAGCACCCTAAACCCCTAAAGCCCTAAACCCTAAACCCCTAAAACATCAGACTCCAATGTCATCGGCGGAAGGCAGGGTGTTTTTGCGGACGCAAGGGCGATGGATGAACGGGCTAAAGAGAGCACAGGCGCGGGGGTCTGGATGGGAACTTCGATCCCGGGGCTCCTGAGCCTGGGCTCTCGGTTTAGGGTTTATTTAGGGTTTTATAAGGGTTAAGGGTTCAGGGGTTTAGGGTTTGGGGTTTAGGGGCTTAGGGATTTAGGGTTTAGGGGTTTAGGGGCTTAGAGAAATCCGTCAAAGTTCCAAGGCAAAACCTGGCCTGCAGCAACGCGGCTTGTTTTGTAGGCTGGCCTGCCGGAGCGAACGGTTGGCTAGCTCCCAGAGAACCCAATACCCCTTAATTAAGGAATATACCTTAAATTAGAACCCAATACCCCTTAATTAAGGAATATAACTCAAATTAGAACCCAATACCCCTCAATTAAGGAATATACCTTAAATTAGAATATTCAAGCCCCTCTACCTTAAGGTATATATTCCTTAATTAAGGGGGATTGGGTTCTCTGGGCTTAGAAAAATCAATGCCTGCAACCAGGTCTGTGGGTTTCTACGCATCCGAACAGCGAGGAGAAAAAAAGACAGACTCGTGAGGTCAGACGGTTTAGGGTTTAGGGAACTAGGTTCCTGTTGGGTCTCTTGGTACACTCGGATTCTTCGCTGCTTGGCTGGTTCCCATCGATCTCTTTGATCGCGTGCTGGTAAGGGGGTTGCAATTGAGGGTCTCTGTGTGTTCGAAGTTTCAGGTAGCATCTGATCCTACTATTGACCCGTCGAGCATGTGCCTTGTAACAGACTTATGACAGGCGCCCTAAACCCTAAACCCACTTTGCCTGCCGGACCTCTCCGGGCCAGACTTAGTTTCGTGCCTGCGGGTTTGGCTCCATCAGGAATGAACCGCAACTCCACAAGGCAAAACAGAAGCAGCGCAAGACAGAAACAAAGAAAGACAACAAACGAACAAGTCACCAATGCAGCGCAATGCAGTGCAGTGTACTGCAGTATAATGTAGTGTAAATGTAATGTCTTGTTATGCAAATGTAATGTGATGTAATGTAATGTAACATAATGTAGTGTATGCATATCTGTATGAGCATATGCACATTTGTATGCACATGTGCATGCACATATATATATATGTAAATGTGTATGTGTATGTATATGTATCGTAACTCAATTGCTCAATTCGTGCTCAAGCCTTAAACCCTAAACCCCTAAACCCTAAAGCCCAAATCCCTAAACCCCTAAACCCTAAACTCCTAAACCCTAAACCCCCAAGTACAAAGCTTTATTTGCAGCACTCCGCAATCTAAGGCCTGCTGTTGGGTACGGACCGTCATGCCCAGAGAGTTCCTTAAACTACCAGAACCTACTTTTTTTAGGGGTCCCTATAAATTCCATATTAGGGTTTTATAATCAGAACCTACATAAGAACCTGCAGAAAAGTAGGTTCTGGTAGCTTAAGGTTGGGGGAAGGGGGGAGGGGAAGGGGTCCTGGAGCCAGCCTGCAGGGCTATCCTCTTCGCACTGCTGTTCGGTCCGACCGAGCGCCAGGAGCGCGAGAAAGACGGTGCCCCGGCACCGCCAAAACAGTAAAGATGATCGCCTTAGCCGTGGGTGCGGCAGTGAGGTGGGTTTAGGGTTTAGGGGTTTAGGGGCCTTAGGCCTTAATATTATGATCTAAGGTATATATATATATATATCATATATCCCTTAATTGTTGCTTGCGTTGGAGAGATTTCAGGCTGGAGCTGAAGTCCCCCTTGAGTAAGTACAGTTGTAAGTACCTTAATTGGTGTTACAAGCAGTTATAAGCATTGTTACCACATTACAACCCTAGTTAGGTTTCCGGCCACGGGCTGGAACCACAAGACAAAGGTTAGGACTCGCAGTCGGTCTTCAGGTTTGGGATGGTCGAGGCCCGAACGATCTCAGATGGAAGAAGCCCGAATGAGTCACGCTGTCAGACAGTTGGGATCTGGCCGGCTTGCTCAAGCTGATTCCTTTCCAGGTTTCTGCCTCTTTCGATATCATGCTGGCTTTCTAAGAAGCAAGGCCCGAAACTCTAAAGCGATCTAGAAGTCTGGCAGTGTGACAAATGGTTCGGATCGACAGTGTGTTGTTGGTGTGCAGGGCCTGAAGTGTCCAAGTGTTCCCAGAGAACCCAATACCCCTTAATTAAAGACTGTACCTTAAATTACAAGGGGCCTTCATGTTATGATTTAAGGTATATTCCTTGATTAAGGGGTATTGGGTTCTCTGGGTTCCCCCTCCCACCCACTGCTTTGTTACCGGTTGTAGGGTCTATCAGTTGTAGATTCTAGGGCGCAGGGCTTCGAAGGCTGTAGAAGTCGTCCGGCTTGCGGCAACCACTTCTGCGGCATTGCAGGTAAAGCTGACTTGCTACTACAGCGTAACCATGCAACAGGACCTACTCTCAAACCATGAGATTGCATAAACTCCCTGCGCGAACCATCATCAAACACTTATCCTACGCCCACAGAGCCCTACGCCCTAGGTAGAACCCATGCCTGATGCGCTGAGTGCCTGGCGGCATAGTGCCGCAAGAGTCACCAAATGGTGACAGACGGTAAACTCTTGGATCAATATAAGCTGCGGATAATGTATGAACATATCAGATGCGTAGGCCAATGCAAACTGTGTAGAAGCAAGAGTCAGAGCAATGCAGGGAATGAAGCACCGAGAGGAGGGGGCCCGGCCGAACCGGGATCATACATACACAATGTCATAAAAAAGAAGTTAGGGCGTAGGGTACCTAGATATTGAAATTTTGTATATGTCTGAACAGACTATTTACTTCTTACTTCCACGACCATGTTGAACTAGAGGACATGAGTGCCTTGGAGCCGATTTTTGCGCACTTGGCTGCAGCTTCTTTTTGCAAGGATTCCTGCCTTTGCAGGACAGTCCTTCAAGCCTTCTCTACATCCGCATCTCCCTGTTGGAATTTTGCCGCGACCCTGCACCGAAGAGCAGAAAGTGCTGGAACATGGCGGCGACAACTGCGAGCAAGAAGAAGCAGAGGAAAGCTGGATGCCGCGTGAATGCAAAGGTCTCGAGGGACGCGGATGCGAAAGCATTCTCGAGCCTTGCATGGTCTTTATATTATGTTATATGATATTATAATATATTATATTATATGATTTTTTGGTGTACAAAGATTCACGAGCACAAGAACAAAACGTCCGCTGCCTCATTTATGGTGCGTGCGGGTGCATCTTTGCGCACATGCAAGCTGTTTCAGTGCAGTTCGGCTAAGGGCACCTAAAGCATCCTAAACCGTAAATGTAGCACATAAACAAGGCTTGAACACTCTTGCGAACCTTTTGAACTTCCGTTTTGTCTGTCTCCAGAAGACGTACATGTATACGTATGTATACGTCACATAAGTGTATACGGATATATATATATATATGTATGTATGTATGTATGTATGTATGTATGTATGTATGTATGTATGTGTGTATGTATGTGTGTAGCTGTACAAGTAGCAGCATACACACTCCTGCCACGAACAAGATGGGAATAGTGGGTCCGCTGCCAAAACAGGGTTCTTGCTCACGGCACTACTGTCTGAGCCGAGACCAGCAAAGCTGGAAGGGTGGCGGATGAATTTGCCAGTTATACTTTATAGAGGATATATATATATATATATGTAGATGTATATCATGCATGACAGAATGCTACAGTTCCGGACCATTGATCCTGTAGTAGCCCCGGACCCCGGAAGCCAAGAAGCTGCACAAGATTGAAAATCAGCAATCCGCTGCCGAGGGCTGCGGGTGCCTGCAGAAATCCAGAGTCGAAGCTCTTGTCCAGAAACCGGACACATCGGAGCAAACAGGGATACGCTGCCTGGGGTGAGCAGGGAAAACGTGCGATCGCACTGAGAGTCAGGGTTCCATGGACCTGAAGATTGACTCTCTTGCGCCTAGAGACTGGGTACACCAGCATGAAGAAGAGGCATTCCGTGAACTCCACGGCAAGATACTCGAAATCAGATCTATAGCCAAGTGCATGTCGTGCTGGCCTTCCGGCCCAAGTGACGGGGAAAAAAGACAAGATCCAGGGAAACATGGCCAGCAAGCAGACCTCATTTCATCGACGGATAGTATCGAAGCATGTTTAAGTTGTTGTGCTGTACGCAAGGTACAATGAACGTAAAAAGCTTTGTGAAATGAGTTGTAAGCGACACCATAAGGTATATCAGTCACGTCCCCGAGGTCTTCGACAACTGCATCATGCATTGGGCCTTGCACATACTTGTTGAACTCTTCCAGGCAATCGTCATGGTTCGCAAATCCCGTCACGGATCGCACGGCTAGACGGGCTGAGTAGGTTAACGACAGGTCGATGAGCTCCTCGAAGGCTGAGCTGCCCAGTACCCTGACCCCAAAAAGCTTAAACTTTTCTTTTAGTAGGGGTTTAATATACCAAAACCTATTGGGCTCCTAAGAAGGCAAATCTGCCGCGTCCCTTCATCCGAATCCGAGAAGGGTAGCTAGGCTCAACAAGGCATCCTGCTTTGTAAACCTCTAAAGGAGCTAGCAACAGCGTGAAGGCAGCCCTCTCTTGAAGCTTCGGGGGACTGTTGGTTGGCTCTGCATGTTGGCGTATGGGCTCCTGCTGCTCGTCCTCTGAGTTCTCCACCTAGGATGTGCAGCGGAAGCCTCTAGACCCTAAACCGTGTAGGCTGGACAAATTTGAGAGCCTGCAAGCCACGATCTCCATCCAAGACTTACCCCAGATAAGCCTCTCTTTACAACGCTGTTCCGAACCCCGAAAAAATCTTTGATATATACCTTAAAGTGTGGGGGCCTTAGTACTATGATTTTACGGTATATTCAAAAATTAAGGGGTATTGGGTTCTCTGGGTAAAAAAGGAATCGAAGTCTCTGAGAGAGATCCGGCCACTTCGACCGATACAGCGATGATGGGATCCTCGAGGCCGTCGAAAAGCTCGGCCACTTGGGCCTGCAACAGGGCTTGGGGTTTAGGGCTTTTGGGGTTTAGGGCTTAGGGTTTATGTATCGCACGGGACTTTTCTGCTTGTTTTAGCGATCTTACAGATGTCTAGAACCCAGTCTTGTGCCATGCGCGGACCGCAGCCAGTTGAACATGACAATCATAAAGATGACGTCTGCATCTTTGAAACAGAACCACCCAGGTTCCAAGACTATGTCATTCACCAGTTTGGATCATCAGGTCGGGAAGCAGGACTGTCACTTGTCAGGGTTGGGCTGGTTAGACAAGTGTAAGTAAACGGACTGAGTCCCCTAAACCCTAAACCCTAAACCGTGGGGCTTTTTGGGGGCTACGCTCTGCGGGGAAAGCAGGGATGACTTCTGCTTGCCGTTCAGGGTCTAGTTGGCCAAAGCGGGGCTCTGCCTACAGCATTGGGATCAGAGTCGGGCAATCATCTCTGTTGGCATCTGGACACATAGTTGTGAGAAGCTGTGACTCATACAAAGTCTTTGAGGCACGGTTCCAGTGCATAGCTGACTTGTCTCAAAGAAGCCCTAAACCCTAGACTCCTAGACCCTAAAATAAGGCATCCTTCACTTTGTTTGTCACAGGCTTCTGTCCAGGCATAGGCTCCCCGGTTGGCATCACCATTCAGGAGTGAACGGGTTTGCAAGAACATCACAGGAGTGGCCGCGGACTACAAGGTGTTCTATGGCTGTAGGGGCAGAAGATCTGCTAGCACTTTAGGTTGAAGATACAGATGTGTTTTAGGGTTTAGGGTTTAGGTTGAAGATACAGATACTCTTCACGACCTGTTTTCGGAATAAGCTTGCTAGGGTTTGGGATCCAATGCCTCGATGGCTAGACGGTCGCTCTCCACGGCACACTTTGCATTTCGCACGTCAAAGGACTTCATGCTTTCCAACATGTCTCGGTGGCCGTCCAGCTTCTTTTGAAAGGAGACAATTCCCACCATTATGGGCAGCAGCCAGAAGAAAAGGTAACCTTCAGTTGCCACCGCATACCCCCAGAATCGCTTCAAACCGAAAGCAAGCGCATTGCCCGCAGCTCCCGACAGTTTGCTTGTGTCATTGATGCCGAAGCTGGGATCAGACTCGGTGAAGACAGCGACGAGACGGGCTGAAAAGTAGGAGAGCAACATTGTCGTCAGCAGCCACGGAGTGAGCCACAATGGCACAAGCCGCAGATTCTTGAGACCGTTTCCTTTGAAGAAAATCGACAGCTCAAAGTTGCACCAGAGCCTTGTTGCTTGTAACGGGTTCAGTTATTCCAGAGGGAAAGCCAATACTGTCAATACTGTAGATCATGCCGGTGCTTGAAATTTGTTATGCTTTGTGCTAGGAGCCATTGAAACCTGCTTGAAACAAGCCGAAGCAGCCGTTGGTAGTATGACTTGTCCCACAAGACGAGCAGTTCTGAAGAGTTCGCCACAATCGTGGGCAAGCCTGCGATCCCTTCCGCCTTTGTTTTCGCGTCGGTTTGGTCCACGCAGAGCCTGTCCAACCAGAAGTTAGGACCCCAGACTCCACAGGTGAGGTGCTGCCCGAAAAAGAAGACCAAGAAGAAGATCAGAATGGGAAAGTCCAGCAGGAACACGAACATCACATGGATGGACATATCGGCGAAAGCCAGCATGGAGGCTTCGGAAAGCACCACAAATGCCGTCATCGCCTTTGCTGCCAAACCAAGGTTCCTGGATCGCTGCAGAACTGAACTGGAATACTCCACAAAAAAGCCTCCACAAAAAGAAGGAACTCGTGCCCCTAAAGCATACCAAACTCGACTTTCCGGTTCAGAAAGTAGCACACCGCCAGGTATTTATCCCATCGGCCAGCTGACCAGGAATGGCTGATGAACACATCCACGTCCTTGACCTTGGACCGCATTTCCAGAATTTATGGGGGGCAGAGATACTGCAACGACGCGCGAAAGCTCAGCAAGGACGACCAGGTACCCAAAGAACCCAACACCCCTTAATTAAGGAATATACCTTAAATTATAGGCGCCTTCTTGTTAGGATTTACGGTATATTCCGGTATATTCCTTAACTAAGGGGTAGTGGGCTCTCCGGGTAAGGCTTGTGCCCAACATCAGGGGCTCCAGCTCTTGGGTCTAGGAGTTTAGAACTCCGATTTCGGGCAGTCATGATTGGAATCCTGCTTTTGGGACAAAACCCTACCACCCTGATGCCCAAAATCAGTATCGGGTATACGCCCAACCCGAGGCGCCGGGGTGGTGGCCAGAAACTCCGGCAGGCTCCCGGTATCGAAGATTTGCCTCAGCAGGATTGTGATCCTGAAACCATGTTCCAACTTTCTGGGGCTCACTGTATTATAGTATAGTATAGTGCATGATGATGTGGGCCTCGGGTGTTGGGCCATGTTACCAGGTCGGGGGGAAGCCGCCTCAACCCTAAATTCTGGACTGCAAGGGTACCCAGAGAACCCAACACCCCTTAATTAAGGAATAGACCTTCACTTATAGGGGGCTTAATACTATGACTTGAGGTCTATTCCTTAATTAAGGGGTATTGGGTTGTCTGGGTTATTCGGGTCTACAAGAGACAGACGCCTTCAAAACCCAAAAGCCACTTCTCTCCGAGTCGCCCCAAGGGAGCACTCCCAAACTGCTCGCAGCACGGAAGAGGCCTTAGTTGCTGAGTTTTTTTTGGGGTCCAAAAAAAGTGTACACTTTCAGTTCTATAAGGGATCCTAAGCCCTAAACCCTAAGATTACTAAATCCCTAAACCCTACCCTAAACCGCAAATTATCCGAAAAAAGGCTTAACAAGTGTATTCATTCAGCTGCAAAGAGGCCCTTTTCCCAGAGCTCATCGGCCCTCGACTTCAGTCGCCGCATCTGCGGCCAAAAAAAGTAGCTCTCGTTTAGGGTTTTTAGGGTTTGCGGTTTTGGGGGGTTTCGGGGTTTCAGGGGTTTTAGGGGTTTTAGGGTTTTTAGGGTTTTTTGGGTTTAGGGGTTTCGGGTTTTTAGGGTTTCGGGGTTTCGGGGGTTTAGGGGTTTCAGGGGTTCTAGGGTTTAGGGGTTTCAGGGGTTCTAGGGTTTAGGGTTTAAGGATTTAAGGGGTTTAGGGTTTAGGGTTCAAGGCTCCGAAGTGACAGGCAAGACTTGATCCAAAAGGCGGCGGGCCCCTCCAGAGTTGGAGGAACTTGGGGGTTTCCGAAAACAGGGGACCCTAATAAAGTACCCTTAAATACTAGGATCCTTATTATAAGGACCCCAGAATAAGGGTTAAGTGTTTTCGGAAACTCCCACTGGAAAGGGCTTGCCATGTCCTGGCCCTCAGACTTAGGGTTTAGGGTTTAGGGATTTAGGGTTTTTAGGGTTTAGGGTTTAGGGATTTAAGGGGTTTAGGGTTTAGGGTTTAGGGATTTAAGGGGTTTAGGGTTTAGGGATTTAAGGGATTTAAGGGGTTTAGGGTTTAGGGATTTAAGGGGTTTAGGGTTTAGGGTTTAGGGATTTAAGGGGTTTAGGGTTTAGGGGTTAGGGGTTAGTTCAGGAGGGTCTTCTGAGGGACAGGCTCGTCGAAGCAGATCTCAGGCGCTTCAGTCGGACACTTCCCTCTACCGAATAGCAGGCCTGAAACCTTTTGGTAATCAGTGCCTAACTAGTTACCAAATTCATTCATTCTTGAAGGAAGGATCTGCCATCATTCTTCGAAGGCGGGCAGCCAGACATGAATACCGAGGGCGGCCACCACTGTGGTTGTAAATTGCACTCACCATCACTCCCATAGTTGAAGGTCCTTAAGGTAGTGCAGGGTTTCTGTCATCAAAGCTAAACCCTAAACCCTAAGCCCCTAAGCCCCTAAACAGTATAGGGCTCGTCAGATCTGGCTGTACAAGCCGACCTGACTCTAGCAGATCAGTGGGCTGGTGTCTTCATGCGAAGACGGCTCGAGCCTTCTTTTGTGAGTCATTCTGGCAGTATCTGCAGGACGAGCAGGAAGACACCACTTAGAGTACATGATGACACTTACAGCGCCCTGTACTGCGCATAAGACTCATCATGATGGCACCTTCTTGGCCAGAGCAAGCACTGCTGAAAGAAATCTGATCGCTAGTCGTAGTAAGAAGTTCTATCGCAGGTAGTCATCGCCGTCGACCCTCGATCGTCTTCGTCCCTCGTGGTGGTACGAGTGGTGCCCCCATATTCCACTGAAAACCTCGCTCGGCTTTTTCCGCAGATTTACGCACGGCTTGCCAGGCCAATAAGAGGCGGAGTTGGCTGCAAGCCTGGCGAAGCGGTGGAAGACGCTCCTGTGGGTCCTTGGGATTCAGGGCTAATGGGGCTCTTGCACTCAGGCTTTAGGGAAGAGGGGGTGCTAACTTCGTGTTGTCAGTTTGCGGGGTTGTAGCTTTTGGGATTTTGGCGCATGGGCTTTGCGTGCAGGCCAGAGTACTGTAGGACTGTCTCGGTCATCGGCAGCCTGCTCATAATGCCATGACAGCATGTTAAAAGCTCATGTTCCTTTCGTCGAAGGCACCGAGATTGGATTTGGCCTAACATGCTGAGATGTTTTCGGAATTATCCAAAAAACCATTGCCAAAGTTACGGGGTAGTTGCCTGTCTCATGCTCAGCCCAAGAGACTCCATACCCTACTCCCGGTTTAGGGTTTAGGGGTTTAGGGGTTTCTGGGTTTATTGGTTTAGGGTTTAGGGGTCTAGGGGTTTAGGGGTTGGGGTTTAGGGTCCCTAAAGCCCCCAAAATCCATTTCCGAAGCTCCACAAAACCCGACATTTCGTCGGAGCGCCTCCTCGCAGCCGCAGGGGCGCTGGGGCGCTCCGTGCTGGGTCCATCTCTTGCACCTGGGGGGGGGGGCTTCTGTTTGATTTGGGTTTAGGGTGTAGGGTTTAGGGTTTAGGGCTGGGGGGGGCTTCTGTTTGATTTGGGGGCTTACTGGAGGATGTTTATGACTGGGTTCAGGGTTTAGGTTTAGGATTAGGGCTTAGGGTGGATGAGTCTGGGAAGGGACGCGGACACCTTGCTTGAGAAGCCTTGTTGTGACACATAGTTGGCACAAAGCTTGTCCCACTCCCTTCGAAGTTCAACAATTGAAACGTCAATATGTAGTGCCAAAGCGACACGAATTTGAGAGAACGACACATTCTGTGCTGGCTGAAACATTCCTGGGGTGCAAGCCACCGCCAGGAGCTGCTTCCGAGGGATCGACCATTCCTGGCCAGGTTTCGGAAAAGACATGCTTCTGTTGCAACATGGGTTCTAGACATATCCTTGAGTAGATACTTCCTCCGAAATCCTTAAACTCTCTGAAAAATGCTACAGTATGTTTTCTGTAGCCACAGATGCTGAGAGCAGAAATCGACTCCGAGTTCCTTGCAGCACTCAAACCGGTGCCTTCACAGTACAACAGCTATTTAGGGAGACTACAGTTGATGAGGTAAAACCCTTAGCATTACCCATAGTAAAGAATGTACCAGAATTCCCATGGTCTAGGGTGCTTAAGGTCATGCTAAGGATTGATGTGACCAACAGTAGGGATACTGCCAATAAGAAATTCGAGCTCCATGTCCTGGATTCCTTTTTTGCCGACTCCATTGCGAGTCCTGGAAAACACCACCCTAGCCTTGTCAATATGTCCTTGGAGGTCAGGGATGCAAGGTCTATTGCCTTACTAAAGAGATTTGGGGGCTTGGGGGCTTAGGGCTTACAGGTATTCTTGCGGGAGCTGCCAATTCCGAAGTGCTGCTGCTGGCACTATGAGGCTATGAGAAGGCACAGGCGCCCATGAGGGCTACGTGGGTCAAAAGGAGTACTATAACGCTGACAGCTGACAGCAGCAATTGCAGTTTTGAGTTTACGCGAAGACTCCCTGAAATCTCCTAGCCATTCTACACATCTCTGCATGCACGGGCACCTCGCCCATTGGCTTTTCCAGTGCAGTCCTGGAGATGCACTGGCAAACGACCCGTAGATGCCCTCACATCGCTCACAGTAGTTCTCTAGATTAACGCCCCCTTTTAGTCTAAGCCTCCAATATAGTACGACTGCCTTAATAAAAGGACCCTAAAAGGGACCCTGATTGGGAGAACTACCCCTAGAGTACCCTTATAGAAACCCTTATAGATCCCTTTAAGGAAGCCTAGTTTAGAGAACTACCCTTATAAAAACCCTATAGAAACCCTTGTGGACCCCTTTAAGGAAGCCTACTTCTTAAAAAAAAAGGACCCCCAAAAGGGGACCCTAATTCAGAGACCTCCCCACATGTCTAGACGAAGACCCGACGCCTGGCAGCTCTCGGAAGAAAGGCTGGGCATCCTAAAGGGCTCCTAGGAGAAGCCCCTTTAGGGTTTAGGGGTTGAGGGGGTTGAGGGGGTTTAGGGGTTTAGGGTTAGGGGTTTAGGGTTTAGGAGTTTAGGGGTTTAGGGGTTTAGGGGTTGAGGGGTTTTTAGGGTTTGGCATACCTATATGATATGACCTACTGAGGCCAGGCGATGGAAAGATACGGGATGAACCCTCTGCAGGGGTACTGCTACACCTACCTGAAGTGCTTTCTCTGATCCAAAATGGATCTGGGGTATATGGGGGTTTCCGGATATAGGGGACCCTAACATAGTACCCTAAATAGTAGGATCCTTATTATAAAGGACCCCAAGATAGGGTACCAGGAAACTCCCATATTACGCCAAAGCCCTTTTCGGTCCTGATGTCAGCGAGAAGCGCCTGCCCCAGCAGCTATTCACGGCAACAGCGTCGCTGGATACACTCATGAATGGATCCTACTGTTGATGACATAAATCCGGCATTACCTTATTAAGGACCCTTAACCATGGGAATTACGGTATATTCCTGATTATGGGTAATGCAGGATTTATATCATCAGCCGTATGATGCCAGCTACAAACGCAATCGCATCGTGTGACCTCTTAACCTTCCGGCCACGTTGTCCTGCTGTAATAGAGCAGTTGCAGTAGTCGTTGTCGATGTAGTGGTACTTGCAGTGGCAGTGGCAGTGTAGTGGGAGGATTAGTGGCAGCAGCAGGAGTAGCGGGAGTAGCAGCAGTAAACCTGCTTTGACGGAGGCCTCAATGCTTGTTGCCTGAATTTTGCCCGAACTGGCCTCAAGGACAGGCCGCGCAGAAGTGGACTTCGTGCCATCCTGCCAGGAAAGCTGCAGGGTAAATCCAAGATTGGGCTTGTCGGAGATGATCTGCCATGATCTGATAGGGCGCCTCCACTGCTTTGTTGGCAAGCCCCAGGGCCACCTGAAAGGACAGACACGGGCTTAGGGTTTAATGGATTAGAGCAACTGGGTTAGGGTTCAGAATAGTGTCTGTAGGCCTTAGACTGGATAGAGTAACTGAGAGGCGGGGAGCAACAAAGAGGGATCATAGCTAAACCAAGAACGAGTCAGAAGGACTAGGCATGTCCACCTCGTCGTCGTTCTAGGGCTTTCCGAGCAGGGCTTGACGGCTTTGCACCTAAAGTCTCCGTTGTAGTTCCCCTTTTTTGGTTAACCAAGTCTATATCATGGGGTCCTAACCATAAATTTGGTTAACCAAAATACAATGGAGACTATAGGTAGGGCGAGAAAAGGAAATCATTGGACACACCCCTAAACCCTAAACCGCTAAACCCTAAACCCCTAAACCCTAAACCCTAAACCCTTAAACTCCTAAACCCTAAACCCCTAAACTCCTAAACCCTAAACCCGTCGCCTACAGTGCAGCTACAAGCCTCACAGTCCGTTTGGGCTTCAGCTTACACTCCTGCCAGGGCCCAGTGCGGCCCGAATAATCAGACTAGGGTTCCTATAAAGGGGTCCTTAAAGCGTTCTATACTTGATCTATGATAGAATTCTATATTAGGGGGGTGGCAAGGACCAATCTGTATTATG
>CAJNJA010060276.1:1710-23736 GCA_905231915.1 Symbiodinium necroappetens
TATAATATATATATATATTATATAAAGATGAAAGAGATGTGAGATCCCGGAGTGGAAACCGCAAGGCACAGCTTCCAGGTGCCAGGCCGGTCTCGTGGGATCCCGCGGTTTGGAGGTTCCTGGAGGAGGCGAAAAAAGGGAGGAGGGCTTCTCCCTGGCGCCCCCCCCAAAGCCCGGGCCCTGTATAGGAGCCTGGGTAGGTCGGAGGGACGAGGTCCAGCGTGCCGGCGGGAGCTGCCTAAAAAAAAGGATAAATGTCAGGATCGTAATGTCATGATATTATTTTCCTTTCTTGATTTTGAGGAACTGTCGGAGAGAGCCTCCAAGCCAGTCTCCGCGGTTTCTGCCTGAGAGGATGCCAAGGAGAGCAGCAAGGGCCCGCTTCTGGGCTGATCTGAACCTCCTCGCCCTTCGGAACAACACCACTTTGGGACGCCGTGATGGCAACTTCAATATCCATGACCTACAGTCGCAGCAAATAACTTCCAACACTCCGGCGAAGCAACGAGAAAGCCCTGGGCCTGCAAATCCGACGTCGGAGCAGACCTGGGCACCGATGAATGCGGCTCTGTGCCCCACTTGCAGTAGCAAAGCTAAACTCTCAGAGCCCTGCGGATTTTTGTGATCGAAGCCCCCGTAGGAAAAGAGGAGGCTTCCCATACCTTCATTCTTCAAAAATATAATACAATTGCACAAAGGGGCGCCCTTGATAAGACGTGGCAGCAGCACCCCAAGAAGAGTGCCGGAATCTCTGAAGGCTACAGAGGTTGTGCCATTCGCAGGTCTCCGTGTCATAGACTGCGGTGGGCAAAATCCTAGGTGCCGCTTGGAAGTCACTGCAGCGGCGTCCACGTCATGTTCAAACAGTCACTAATATCTTCGTATGTCATTGTGGCCTATACAGCCGAGGACCAGGCTTGTTGACCTCTGGCCCGCGCCCGCCGACGATCAAGAGCTTGGAATCCAGGAAAATGCAGGAATGCTGAAACCTCCGCGGGGGCGGAGGCACCGCCAGGCTCTGCAAAGGCGGGAGCCTCTCCCCTTGCCTAGGCTCCGGGGGAGCACCACGCTTTGCGGGAGCCTCAAATTGGGGCATTCTGCACTCCAAGATTCTTGAGTTGGCTTTTTATGTCCGCCTCCACCCAATCCCAACGGCCATCCCGATGTTGTCGCAGACCCCAGGTGTCCTGCTTTGAAGTGCCATTTGGGATGGCTTGAGTAAGGGCTTTGAGCACTCCTTCAGGGATTTGTTCTCGGCAGTCCGGCCACCAAACACGACCATCATGCCAGCAGCAGGCCCTTCACGACACACCTTCCGAAGCACATCTTTAAAGGGAATTCTTGGCAGCGACTCCATTTCTCTTTCTCAGGCCGGCCTCTGCCGAATGGTAGACGCGTGGCAAGGGCCCACGCTTTCCCATGACGGCCACCTCTAAATTTGAGGCAAGAGTCAGAGCTGAATGGAATCTTAGAATTCTTAGAACTGCTCTCAGAACTCTGACGGCGGCCAGCAGCTGCCTCCTGCCACTGAAATGGCGAACGCTCCACGTCCAATATCCATATATCGCACTCGGCCTGGCAGCACCGGGCGGGGCAGTGTGCGGCCGTCTTAGAAGAAGTCTTTAGCACTTCCAGCGCTCCGGGCCTGCTGGCCATTGTTCCCGCCGAAGACGATGAGCAGCGGCTTGTTGAAAATCATGGTGTGGCCTTGGCGTGTCATGTGCTCTGTCCATGAGCTGCAGGGCCAAAAAAGAACTCTCTGAGGGCTCTGTCCGTATCTTCGGCCCGGGGTAGTTCCCATCACGGGAACAGACATCCACTGAGAGCTTTCCTGAGCTCAGAAAGGGAGCTTCCCGGCCGGGCACTTCCCGGCCCGGCCTCGTTGCGGATGTCTAAGAGGTATAGCTCGTCAGACCTTAGACTTCCAAACTTTTCAGACCCAAAAGATGGACAACCAGCAAGGTGTGCCAGTCTGAGCATGCTGCGACAGACTGCCACCCCCTGTTGCCCCACCATAAATCACCTTAGAATCAGCGGACACAGTGAGACCCGGTCGAGTCTTTGGAGCTCTGCACGATTTGTGCATCCCAGGCTCCATCTGTGAGTGGTCTACGCATGCTGCCGCATGGGCCGCACGGGCAAAGGGCAAGGTTCCTGAAACCGGAAAAGCTGCTGGCGCTGCTGGCTGCGACTTCCCGGCGGGGAATTCTATCCCCCCCCTCTGACTCTGTTGCGCACCTCCTGCCTGAACACGCGACCAAGTGTTGGTGTGCACCTGGAAAACGCAAAGAGACACGACGGCGTCATGAGGGGCCGCCGTTCTCATTCGGTGCTTTCCGTGCTCCAGGCGTTGAGCATGAAAGCATCCGCAGTGATGGTATAGCGGCCTAGTCCAGTGAAAGCATACTTTATGCGAGTCTTCGCACGAGGCTGGTTTAAGGGTCCGAGGCTCTGGCCTGAATCCCCTGTGGCACCACCAAAGAGAACAACCCGGTTGTCTCCCACAAATGTTGTGGTGTGTCCGAACCTTCAAGGGCCGAAAGTGAGGCGGCCCCCCATCTTGCAACAAAGCACCCCTTGGCTCAAGGGCTGATGACCATCTCTCCAAAACACAGTTAGAGTCTTGATGATGATGCTGATGATGCTGATGACGCGGAGAAGGAGGAGGTGGCGGCGGTGGTGCATCGGTCTCCCTTCCCCGGCCTGGGTGACGGCGCCTCGCCATTCTGTGACTCCTGAAGGCTGCTGGAGAGTCACAACATTCGGCGAAGACCCGACAAGGAAACGAACACCCTACAAAGAACCCCAAAAAAGACGACTCCAAAACCGATCGTGCTGCGCCTTGACGTACTCGGGCCTGGTAGGAGTTCCGCCTCGGCCTCGGGCCTCAGAGCGTGGAGAGCCCGGCCGGGTTTAGGGTTTCAGAGTCTAGGGTTTTTGGGGTTTTAGGGTTTAGGGCTCTCTGAGTGTGCCGCTTGACTCATCGCTCCCCCCCGAAGGGGAGAGGGGCACACGACCTGGGCAAGAAATCCGCACACAGTAATACGGCACAGTGTCCTGAGAGTGCCGCACCTGTGTCCGCGCCTAGAGCACCCGCAAGTCTACTCAAGTCTCCGCATTCTTCCGTCTAAGCCTTTTGAGCCGAAGCATTGCATGTACACAGGGCACAGGCAAACACACACTGGCACACCATCGGCTGCTACAGCATTGAGCGTTTGAGGATCGCTGAAGCATCCGCATTTGAAGCAACGCAGAACTGTGATGCTCGAGCTTGAAGACCTGGATCTTCGAGTTGGTCTGGTCGAAATCCAAGCCCTGTGCGATGCACTCTGCTGCCTCCAGCTTTGCGGATTGGCGCTAGAGCCGCCTGGTGGAGACTTTGTGGGCGCTGCGGCTTTGTCCCCCACTTTGGCCACTGCTTCGGCGTCGCTTGGACTTTGCAGTTCATCTCCCTCTCCGTTCTCCCACGCCTCTCGGCCGCGCTGATTCGGCGGTCCACAGCTAGCTGCGGAGGAGTCTCGTGGTCGGAGCTGCCTTCCAGCGACGACAGCTCCGGTCTGGCACGATCGAAGTCGGCTTCAGTACCGCAGAGGAGTAGGTTGCTCGGTCCAGTCGCTCGGAAGACTTAGACTTGAAGAAATGCGTTCAAGCTTTCTCCGGCTGTAACGGTGGTTCGCGTCTCGCCTGCGCAAAGACATTCTTCTCGGCATCGAGGCTCCCGGCATAAGACACATTGCAGTTTGCTCTAGCTTCTCGCGCAGATCTGATGTCGCCAGCACCATCCTTGCAGAGGCAGTGACGTCCTGAGCAAGGATAAATGACGGACCATCCTTTCCGAAAAAACGAAGCATGCTCTGAGGTCGCGGACGCAAGGACACGCAAAAGATCCGATCTGCCCTGTGCAAAGGTTTGCTTTCGCCACCCCTACATTGAAGCACTTCGACGCTGCAGGCCTGCGAGAAGGCTGTTGACTGATGAATGGGCCAACGTGCCCTAATTCTCCAAGCAGCTGATTCAAAATGGAACCGGTTTCATGGGCATGCAGCTCAGCTGAGCGCGTTGTCGTTGCCACGGGTTCCTAGTGCGCCAATGCCGAATCTGATTCTGCCAACAGCAGCGATTCACAATGCGCATCTCGGCGGTCATGGCGGTCACGAACATTTGGGAACAATCGGACAACAAATCCCTAGACGCAGCTATTGCCCTTTTTGGTACGTGCCGGGAATTTGGAGATGCCAATACACGCCGAACGGGGCAAGAGGCAGAGGCGAGCATCCAACGATGGCCTCAGACCGAGTGACCGAGCACATCCAAACGGCCAACATCATTGTCTTCCCGGGCTTGAAGGTGCCATCGAGCCATGCCGCCTGAGAATAAGCATGCATGTTGGAGCACCTTGCCGTGAATCCGTTTTCTGAATTTGGGGACAACCATCGGGGCCCACTGCCCGACAGCCGCAAGAGAGATGCGGCATGTCGTGTCAATGCTTTGCAGGCTTAGGGGATTCCAGCATTCCGAGCCTCAATAGGTTTGGCGTTCCCGGATATCCGGGCGTGCAAACATGCGTGCATGCTTGCTTGCGCGCGCGTTGCGATGCGCATGTCTGTGCTTCACGCGGCGGCTGGCAAACCCAGCCCCTGGGTGGAAGCATGGCAGGCCTTCGTTGCACTGTGAGTTCGTGCTCCTCTCTTGCGGAGCCCTCAGTGTTCATAAACTGTTCGCAGCGGTGGCCGGTGCCAGTGAGCCAGTGAGGCCGGGGTGGCAGCGACACAGCAGCACCAGAAATTCCAGCAGCCTGCAAAAGCTTGCAACAAGTGCAGACGCAGGCGCCCGCTCCAACAAGGACTGCTTGTCCCTGATGGCCTGCACAGCAAAGTGTCCCGATGAAATCAATTCGAGATCTTCTTCAGACTCGTCCTGACGAAGGACAACGTTCAGTGCCCGCAGTGCTGTCGCGGCCATGATTGTTTCAGGTCATCGGATTTTCACGCTCTGCATGCCATAACTGCGCACAGACTTTCACTTGAGTCCAGGGCCCAGGGTGCCCAAATAGGCCCCCCGTCCCACGGTGCCCGACATGCTTGCTTCAAGGAGGAATCATGGGGGCACTTCCTGCTGCAGCCACGATATCTGGATTGTCTGGCGCTGCCGGAGGCAAGCAACGAGGCTTCCTCTTCTGAACCGGCGTGGCTCGTCGATTCTTTTCGAGGCACAGCAGAGCATCTGACATTCTCAAATGGGTCTACGAAACTTCAATTCCAGTGAGAAATGTGATGGGATCCGAGCTTGCCTGAGTTTTGCACGGTTTGGGGCTGGACTGAGTTGCAAAGCGGCTACGCTCTTTGCACAACAGCTGGTGCAGCATGATGCAGCTGCGCACACGAAAGCGATTACGTATGACTACCTATCCGCTGTGTGCGCAGCATGCCACCCTTTGAGCCCCAAGCCATGAACTTATAGACCCTGCTCAGTGGCTCAGTGTTCATCCCCGACAGGGCACGCACACGTGACCAGGCGCCGGGCTTCAACAGCTTCCGTGCTCCAAGCGATGAGCATGAGAGCAAGCGCGTGAGCTCAGTTGGAAATGGCGCGGCATAGCAGCCAGACACATGTGGAGTGTTGAATTGCAACATAGCTTGACTGGTGCGGAACTGCAGCATGGTCCCAGCCTTCTATAAGGATTCCGAACAAAGAAGTTAGCATCGTGCATGATTTGTGATTGAGGACGAAATTCACTGCACGGCAGCGACGACCGCCATAAGCAGACTTGACTGCGAGAGAGGCCAAGATCGCTGACCACATCATGGTGAGCTGACACGGACATCGCCGTGGGAAGTCGCCGTTGATGGAGGCGTATGCGTCCGAAGGGGCGTGTCGCAATCAAGCAGGGACCGCTGAGCAATAAAGAAAACATCGTGCCAAAACTGGAGATCACGCTTTGTAGGCACCTGCCAGCCTGCTGGCAGACGTGGCAGGGTCGAGGTTCATCGGAGCTGCATGAATCAACTCATGTGATCTGATAACTTCTGCAGTGTCATGTCCTGGGAAAACTCAGTTCGCGGAGCCTGGGCTTCCTGTGAGCCTGAACCGGGGCGATGGACAGGCAAAAACGCAATTCAATCAACTCGGCCCAACGGGATGATGCAAAGACTAACACTTTTCTGCACGCAGAAGGACAGAGAGCTTGCGAATCTTGAAACGAACGACTTCATGCGATCAGCGGCAATGTTGGCCGCACAGATGCTGCACATGTGTACCACAACAGTCTGCCCTAAAGCGACTTGCTTGTGGCACAGTTGCTGCTGTTGAGTGACCTCAGCGAAAGTGTGGCCCTCATCGTGATCCTCACTGCTTCGCTGAGGATAGCAGGCGATGCTCTGGAGCATCTCCTTCAAGCCTTGGCGAATTGAAGTCTGGTTGAAGACTGACGCGTACATGTGACTCAATTTGCGTTCTGCGGTAAAGAAGGCACGCTGTTAGATGAGATGCGCCGGCCCCAAGTTTACATTGTCTTAAACTCTCGACCTGGCCTGCGCTTCTTCGCCCTGCAGCTCTTCGAGGCTCCGCCCTTCAGCGACTTTCAGGGACCTCGAGGCGTGTTCCGTGCGCTGGGCAGCGATTCATTATACATGTGGAATCGGGGCTCTATGCCTTATTGTCACACGCGTTTGTTAAAATATTGCCGAGAAGTTGCTGAATGGTGACTCGAATCGCCATTCTAGTCCCATGGCCACCAGCTCGGCCCTGTCCCGCTGCTGTTGCGCATGCGGCTCCTGCTGCTGCTCCTGCTGCTGCTCCTGCTGCTGCGGCTGCTGCGGCTCCTGCAGTCTCTGCTGCGGCTCTTGGCAGCCGCAGAGCAGGGACCAGAGCAGGCTGCCTTGGCGAATTGAAGTCTGCTTGAAGACTAACGGATGCTGGATTGCACGTGCTCTCGCTACTCGTTCGACACCTCAGCGTACACAGTATGGATAAAGTAATGCAGACCGGTGACATGCGGTTTGCGCTTCCGCGCTGGACTGCGCCATGGGCCCAGCTGTTGAGCCGACTCATGACAAGGCTCTCTCATCCGCGAGTGCACGGAGCAACGCACTACCTTTCTAAGATGCCTGTGTCAGGCGACCACAAGCTCACGGCTCCAAGACTTGAGGGTGACTCAGAACTTTTTCGCCAGAGTGTGGTGGCACAGCAGCCTCAAGTAGCCGGGCAATGTGGAGGGAGGAGATTGACAATCTTGTTGACAAACCCAGCCAATGAGTTCGACGAAGGAGGACGAAGATTTGGGCCACAAAGACCCCTGCGGCGGGTCAGAATCATTGCTCTTTCTGTTTGTCTATCCGTTTTTCTCTGTCTGCCTGTCGTCTTCTCTGTAGTCTCTTGTCTTGTGCCTGGTCTCTTCTCTTTTTCTACCCTCTCGTCTCTGCAGTCTCTGCAACTGTCCTCTCCTCTTTTTGCTGAGCAGCATGTTCAGGCGACCTTGTCCGAATGTCTGCATTGGCAGCCACGGAAGGGGTTTGCCAACTCTCAGCAGGCTCAAGCCCTCACTGGGCGTAGACTTCTCGGTCACCCGGGTCACGGCCCTCGCCACAGAAAAGGGCAAACGGCAGAGGGGACAGGGCTCAGCACAAAGCCGTGCGCCTCTAGCTGTGGCGGCCCTGGGTTCGGGCGCAGGATCTGCCGCGGTCGAAGCTGGGCCTCCACAGGCTCCAGGCGCCCAGGCCAGGCGAAGACGCGGCGCAGCTCTCGGGGCACCTTTTCCCCGACACACTTTCGACTCAGAAGCCGCTCAAAAAAGAAACCAGCTATGTCCCTTCTACTGCGCGTCTTGGGCTCCTGGCCACCTCGCGCAGGTTGAAGAGGCGATCGACGCGCGGCGGGAAGACTTTGCCCTGACGCTGCAAACTCAAAGAGAAACATGTGTCCTCTCTGGTCGCTTATATACCCTATATAGGGAATATAGCCGTCTGCAGGGCGCTGCGGCGCAACGCATCTTCCTATACGTCCCATCTCTGCTCAGGGCTGAGGTCCAAGGAGTCGCTGCTTAACCTGGCTGCCCTAGGCTGGAGGGACCCGACGTGAAACAGATCTGGCGAGGCATCCCATGCGACGCGAGCACACCCGCATCAGCAACGCACCAAAACAGAGCTGGCATCATCACATCCCATCACATCCAAGATCCCACATCCACCCGCGTCAGCAACTAGCAACGAAGAGAGCAGGGAGTGGCGGTGGGGGCTCTGCTTGATGCCTCCATCAACTCGGGTTTCGGCCGGTTTCCAGGCCCGACTGCTAATGCAGATAGAAATGCAAACGCCTCGCTGCAGTATGCTGGCTGTCGTGAAGATAACTTTGGAACCCCAGAAATACTAATCTATTGGAGCCGCAGGTTTGCTAACGGGTCTAGGAATGTGGTATATCCCAACCTCCGCAGCGACGACTCGTGGCGGGTCTGTGGAGCTCGTCAAAGGCCGCCTGGGTCGGGCTCGGTCGCAGCCAAACTGTGATCTCGAGCCCAGAAGCGGGCCACAACACAGAGAATGACAGGGTGCAGCAAGTTAACGTGGAAGAGAAGTCGTTACGATTCCGGGACGCACTGCGAACTGCGACCGGCCACGCATAATCTGCCCAAGATGCGCCAAGTGTTGAGAGATGCACTCTGCCAATGCTTTCGCATCGTTGCAATCCTTAGCTGCAGAGTACCGGAGAGCGGCTCGGGGCCATGTTCTGGCAATAACTGAGAACTTTCGATAGGTGTCACGAGTAGGGGCGTTCCAACTTTTTGCACGTATCAATCGTAGAAGGAGCTTGGGAAGCTTGAATGAACCTTTGAAAAGTTTGGAGAATGGAAAGTTTGCAGTTCGTGAAAGTTTCCAGATTGACAACAGGCGCGCGAGCGTGGAGTTTATGAATTTTATCAACTTCGGAATCCAAGTTGAAAGTTTGAAGCCGTGGCGATGTGTGCGCGACGGACTCCCAGGCTCGAGTCTGAAAATTTCAACAGAGTTTGAACAGCCCGAGATTGAACACTTGAGAGTTTGTCAGTTAGAAAGAGTGGAGTTAAAACGTTTCGAAGGTCAACACGCAAAAACATCCTGGAAGTTTCAAGTCTCAATTTTCGAAAGTTCCAAAACGGTGAAAGACACGGAGTTTGAGAGTTCGAGCGCTTCAAAGTTTCGGAGTTTGAAGGTTCGCACGAAAGCTTTTCAATTTTGAAGGTTTGAATGAGTCAAAGTTCGAGTTTGAAAGTGCGCAATTTGAGGTTTCGTGTATGCACTATCTGGTGCTGAGGGTCTCTCTATGTCTTCAGTATGGGAATTAGGGTCGTGATGCAAGGTGCCAGAATAGCCTAGATGCTCAGGTCATATGAACCTAAATTCCAAAGCCGAGGCAAGTTTGACACATTGCATCCGTTGCCCTCGGCGAGTTCAAGATAGAGACGGGATCAACCGACTGAATGATGAGGGGGCAGGTTTAAGACATGCAATGTTTAGGATCAACCACCATCGCCTAGTGAGGGGCTGCGTGTCAGTAAGATATGCGATCAATCGCAGTTACCGAGTGCGGGGAGAATTTGAGATACGGGATGTATCATTGGCGCTTACTGGCCGGGCGGATTTATGGTAATGGAAAGACATAGGATCAGCCGCCATCGCCTAACGGGGGACGGGATTTGCAGTTTAGATATGAGATCAACCGCTCATGAGAGGTCGGGTTTAGGCAACCGCCAATCGCCTCCAGAGAAGCAGGGTCCGAGATATGAGATCAGGCACCACCGCCCAACGCGGGGTCGGCTTCAAGATACAAGCTTAACTGCCATCACTTCATGAGGGGGCGAGTTTTAAGACATGGCACCAGCTGCATTGTTTGAAAATTTGAGACTCCTCAAGCTCTTCAAGTTCAACCCATCGAACTCTCAAACTTTCGAGCTCGAAAGTCGGTGGACCATCGAGCTTTCGAACTCGACGAGTATCAAACCTTCAGACTGAAACTGCAAACCCCGTTCAAACTTCCAAACTCTCAAACTTTCAATCTTTCGAACTCCGAATCAACCCAAGGTTTGAAACTTTCGAACTGTCAGACTGTCGAACTCAGTGGCCAACCGCGGACCGAGCCTGAAGCCCAACCTTTCAAAACTCTCAAAGTTTCCGAACTTACGCTTAGTGTCGAGTTGTCGGACTCGAAACTTTGGAGATAATACCAAACCTTCAGAACTCACGAAGTTTCAGAGTTTCAAAAACTCTCCAACACTTTGAGAGCCGGTCGAACTCGGCGGCGGCAAACGTTTGAAGCTTGAGCTCGAAGCAGCTCGTCGAGCTCGAACATTTGAGAGTTCGAACGCTTGAACGCTTCAAAATCGAGAAGTTCGATTTCTGACGCCCGCTGGGCTTGCCCATAGCAAGGCACCCAAACCTTCGAACTCCAGCGTCTTTCAAAGCCATCAAGGATTGGAACCATCCAACTTAACAAGAAAAAACAAGCTGCTTTCAACCTATGGAAACCTTCTTCGAAGGACGTGACGGGAGACCTGACTCTTCAAAGCGTCGGCAGGAGGTTCGAGGGCCAGCTCCACGATCCAACAGTCCAAGCAGGCCTGCACAGTCTACAATCACCATTACATGATAGTATATCATATTATATACTATACGGATTTTATATTATATTGTAGTATATAATATTACAAGGCTGCCGGTGACCCGGAAGAAGGAGAAAAGGCCTCCAAGATGGAAGACAGGTCACCTTAAATGCAGAGCCACAAAGCTCTCGAGGAGCCAGGGCAATTACAGATATCACTCATCGCTGCAACTCCTCCGTCGGTCCTTGCCCTCATATTCCATGCATTAGGTCTCTCCTACCCTGCTGTTGTAAGTATTAGTACAGGGTAACAGTGTGTCCATCAATACACATGCATGCATGCATACATATATATATATACATATACATACACATACATACATACATACATACATACATACCTACATACATACATACATACATACATACATACCGACACACATCAGTTGTGTCGTTTCGCCTGCATGCACTTACGTCGGCACATGCAGCTCACATGTCTGATCCACCTGCACCCCACGGCCCACCCAAAGGCGGTACCGACCATGCACCCTAGCCTAGCAACACTTGCCTTCAACCGCGTGACTCGGTCGTATCACGAGCAACATCTCTTGACCGAACCCATCAACCACCTCTTCAGTCGCGCTTGATTCTCAGATACTAAGTTGAGTGGTGGCCGGCACTCCGATGAAGAATTCGCACTCCGATGAAGAATTCGCACTCCGATGAACAATTCGTAGCTTAGTCAGTCAGTCTCAAGGATTTTGGTTCATTGAGATGTCGCCTTCGATGAACAGCAGCACCATCGAGACAGTGTGTTTGATTTTGCCAGACTGGCGAAAACGACGACTCTCACTAGTCAATAGGATGCATACTGAACTAGACTATACTAGACGTCTGCGCTTGGACGGTGCCACGAGAAGAACTCGCCACGGGAATTTACTATACTTGTGTACTCAGGAATGCAATCAGCCAGTGCTGCAGCTTCTGTTGGAGGAGCCGTTGTTGCATGGTCAGAAGTCTTTGGGCTTTTGTGAATGAGCCTTTGCCAAGGCCGATGCAGTGGGACGATCAACGCTATACTAGCTACTACACAGATGGAGTCAGCAGAAGCACCAACGAGACTTCTCAAATCAAGGACTTGTTGGAAGCTGCTTAGCATAATGTCCTATAGACAGAAACAAACTTGGACCGTAGTTCGGGGGATGCCGCAAGTCAGCAGCAACACTGAACCGCGAATGCCCCTCTCCAACTCTCTCGAGCGTTCGCAGTACAACTGGCACGAGCTTTCAAGGTCAAAGGCAAGCAGACAAATTTTGCGACGGGCGTCCGTACCACTGCATGCAGCAGAGGCTGCCGACCGCAGGTAGCGTACCGCCGCCGGCTCTGCAATGGACCTGCGAAAGGAGAATTTTATGAGCCCCTCACTCACGACTCGCTGGTAAGGCACATGGCTGTCACTGTTGGTCCTAGCAGCAGAGACCTCTTGCAAAGGCAGCATGCAGTATGAGTGGCGGTGCTGGCGCTCACAACAACAGTAATTGCAGCAGAACGAGCATTGTGAAGAACGTCTCTGCCATAAAGCGTTCATGCTCTTTGGTGCTATACTACTGCTTAAGGCTAAACTATTCCAGTAGACCGACGGCATCACCACAAGCCCGCAATGAGCCTCCTCCCGACCTTCCGCCAGGTCCAAAAGCTCCATCTCGAGCGGCCTCACAGCCACCACTTCCGGGCCTGGCATCTGCTTCGGCGGTCTGGGGAGATCGAGCTTTGAGTGGAAGCCAGCCTCCGGCCGCAGCTTGGCAATGCAACGCGCCAGGGCCTTTCGCCAGAGACCGAAAAGGGCCGCCGCCTTTTGACAAAGATCCTCTTCCTCTGACTGGTGCCTCTGGCCACTCGTCGCCGAATCGCTGCATCGCTGCTGCGGTCACCGGCAGCCTCGCAAGCGGTGACAAAGCAAGCCTTCCTTCAATGTATCCCGTGCTACCGAAGCCCTCCCAGGACCTCGCAGGCCGCTCCCAATCATATCAAAAAAGGGCATCTTGACCCCTCCGGTTTCTTAGATTCTTAGACGCTGCTTAGCTGTTCTGTCGAACATACGTCAGGGTGCAAGTCGTCCGGTTTGCAGTCGTCGTCCGCGGTTCGCTGCAACAGTGGACCCCCATATAGACCCTCCAACAGCAAATGCAGTCTTCAAAAACATGTCAAAGGTTCGACTTGACAGGCATCGTTACGTTAACAGCGTCAATTGCATTAATTTTTGGGCCACTATGTGCCGACAGAGCGGCTTGCAACTAAGGACTGTCCTAAGCCCACTGAGCTTGCCAGAAATGCAGAACATCCTGCAGCGGAACATCCTACAAAGACAACAAAAAGTGACGACTTCCAGGCCGTTCGGCGCCTCCTGGGTGTCACAGCTCACAGCTCTCTCTCACACACACACACAGACACACAGACCCCGAAACCCTAAACCCCTAAACCCCTAAACCCCAAAACCTCTAAACCCCTGCAACCCCTAAACCCCAAGACACCTACAGTACCTCACAGAAGAGGTCGCCTGACTCGAGGCCAGGTTCGCCTGCTTCCGCTCTGCAGCACACGCCTCGTGGAAAGACCCCACACCCTCGTCTCATCAGTTTAGGGGTTTAGGGGTTTAGGGGCTCAGGGCTTAGGGTTTAGGGGCTTAGGGGGTGTTTCTGTTGCGACATCTGGATTCGAAAGATGGCTTGAGACTCTATAGAGGGAGAAGAGCACGCGTCATAGGGTTTTGCCACGCTCTCTCTGCTTGGGGCTGGCTGACTCTGAAACACCTGCAACTCCAACTGACCAGAACATCCCCAGTCGGCATCAGACTTCTGATCACTTGTGGAAGTGTTTTAAGGATCGAACAAAAAATCTCTGCACGGCTCTTTGTCTCAGTTCCCTTTCTGCCCATCCTCCTCAGTGTCGAGGCGACGAGATCCGTGGGCTTGGAGGCCGAGTTGGCTGTCAGCAGAGGGCTTTGGAGCTCCTGCCGGCTGGAAGGGGCGGGGCTTCGCGAAAAAAAGCCCTGAAAGACGGGAAGCTCTCGCCTGGCCTCGTCTCTTGGTGCCGTTGCAGAGTCTCCTCTCGGGCCCAAAAAGATGCTGACGACGAGTCTACGTCATTCTAAGGTCTCGCGGTTCACGTTCAACGTTCGCATCTCGGCGGGGGCTTGGGGGGCCCCGCCTTCGCCAGCTCCCAGCACGGCGTGTTGGGGCGCTTCCATTTGGGGCGGCTCGGGCTCGGGCTCGAACTTCGCCTCGACCGGCAAAGGTTGGTTTGGCCGAGAGCAGCGGATAGCAGCCCGCCCCGCCTCAGCCTTCGCCTGGATTTTCTGAGGCTTCTCCAGAGGCCGCTTGAAGCTGATGCGGCCTCTTAAGTCGCTGAAATGCATCTTAAGTGCAGAACTCGGAGTGAGAGTACTTGGGCCTTGCAGCTTCCTTTGTCCCGGGCAGTGGCGTCGCAACAGCAGAGGCTCCGCCACCTAGAGAAAGGCAAGCAGGGTCGGAGGCTCAATCCGGCCACGACTCAGTCCCTCGTCTACGAGCGACGCTGACAGAGAGACCATCGGAGCATCCTTCAAAGTGCTTGGCTTAGCCTTTGGCCGAGCTTCCACGGGAATCAGAGCACCGCCCGCCAGCAAGCCGGACCGCTCGCGGTCACCATTCGAGCGACAAACGCCAGGGAGGCAAACGGCTTCCCATCGAGGCATGGCCGGGGGAACTCAACAGAAATATGGGGGGCCGTGAGTACTGTATATCATTCTTGTGAAGACGCAGCGGTCACTGTATTTTGCTGCCCTTTGCATGGTGCCGGTCTATTGTGTGGCTGCAGTCTCCGTGTCGCCTGAATCCTCAATAGCTCCGCAAAGAGTTGGAAACTTTAACGCTCCTTGTGGTGTTGGCCCATCACTCCAACTTCCGAGCCAAGCAAAGGATGCTGTGGGCAGAGTGCAAGAGGGTCAAGAAGGTTCGTCTTGACCCTAAGCAAATAACGGATACGGGAGAAATATTCCGCTTGCCTGGAATGATGCGCAATGGTCCGCTATTATTCGTGCTGCAGATTCGGAAAATGCATCATTTTGGCCAAAGCTCGTGTTCAGCTCCGAGGCTGTTGACCGTACCATCTGGCTCGGGGCATCCTTTCCGCAGGATCACCCGAAGAGAACCTGCACTGTGGGCATCAGTCGCATCAAGACGGAACGCTCGAAATTCGCCTTGGGGTTCAAGGGCGTGCCAGCGAAGACAAACCTTGGCATCGGGGCACAGTTTTTGGCCTCTCTCTCTGCGGCCACCTGGGGAGCCCTCTTTCTCTCTGGGGTCCCAGGCTCCTCGAGGAGGATACCCCTTTTCTTGGCCGCGTCGCCCACGGCAATCTGCAAGAGGGCACACAGTCAGGATTCGGGGTCAGGCGCGAAAAAAACAACACACACTGCAGCACGCTGGAGCCTTCGCGTAGCCGTTCTCACCCCAGTCCTGTCATCATCTCAGAGGTTCTTAGCGCTGCGCCCCTTCCTCCAGCGCTGTCCTGGCCCCAAGCATTTTCGATGATCCAGTACTCGACAGAAGCCTCGCTCACGCCCCAGCCTGCCAAGCAAAGCCGCGAATGCAAACGAAGCAGCAAGCCGCAGGGACGGAACTCGGAGTTTCGGCCTAGGACCGTGACAGCCTGGAGTTGGCGCTGGCGATCTCGATCCTCGGTCTCCAAAGCGCTGCATGTGGAGCCTCCGACTCGCCATGCCATGAGAGTCGGGCCACCAGTGGAGAGGCCGTCCGCGTCTCCTCATTTGACAGGTCCTTTTGCGACCTCTGAGCAACTTCCAGAGAGCGAATGCGCCTGGTAGATCCCGGACCTGGCCAGGAGGTGGACAAAAGCCGCTCTCTGGACTGGTCGACTAATAGAACTAGACTTCGTTCGAAGCCGCGATATCCCGAGATGGTGGCGCACGCCGCAGCAGTTCTCTTTTGAGGCACCGGTTGACGCGAAGTGCTGGAGTCGAAAGGCCCCTTTTAACCTTTAGGCCGTCTTTTGCCGAAGGTGGCGGCGCCGGATCCTGTTGCAGGAGCCGTTTAGGAGTTTAGGCGCATACCTTGCTGTGCTGCCTGAAGGCCACTCGGCCAGAGAATCCCACTGCCTGACTGCAGGCCTCCCAAGCATAAGCTTGCGCATGTCTCGACTGGGCGGACATGGCGGATGCCTCCGTCTTCTGCACCAGAATGTTGAAGCAAGGCTCCGGAGATTGCCCTGCCAGGAAAGGAGAAAGAGAGGACGCGGACTGTGTCTGCTTTGGGCCTGCGAAGACCACCTTCGACACGATATTCGCGGCGACCTTTCAAAAAGTATCTTATTAAAGACTAAGGCCGAATTGGCGGCTGGTCTTGCACGCGGCCGGGGGCCCCCGGCCCATTGGCCGCGATAGCCTTCGGACAAAATCACCACCTCCGCGGCGCGGCGCAGCCGAGAGCAGCGCCGAGCGCCAGAGATGAGTCTTGCAGGCTGCAAATTGAGAACGCGCCTCGACCTCCTGGCCCAGCTGCCAGAGGTTCAGGCCCGGGTTGGTCACTGGGGCCAAGCCCGGGCCGCGGGCCCCGGACCCCATGCCCAAGCCCTCGGCGCAGCGGAACCAGTCCTCGGCGCTCTGAACACATCTGAACACGCTGTTTTCCGCTTCCGAGACGCTGGGCCCGGATCCACCACGCACCGGCCGGAGAAGTGCAGAGACGCCAGTGCTTCCACCTTAAGGTCACTTCGGCGCACAAGTCCCGCGCAGAGGCGGCTTCTTGTGCCCACAGCATCGTCTTCCAGCTGCCAGCAGCCGTCCACAAAGAGACCTTGAAGACCTCGACTTGAAAAGGCAACTTAAATCCTGCGATTTCGGCTGCCGCGCCTTCCAGCAAATGCAACTCCAGAAAGGGGCCTGCGCGCCGTCAGCGGGCCGCGTCTTCTCGCCGGCAAACCAGACTTCACTGGGCCGGGTGGCGGCGAAGGGCCTCGGAGCGGCGAAGGTCCAGCTCCTGCAGCGAGGAGAAAGGAGCAGCGGAGAAGTCTCCAGGTCTCTCAGAGGTCGGAGGCCCTTTTTCTGTCGGTGCACGAGAGCGCATGCATCCAGTTATAGGAATTAAGGGGCTTCCTCGGCAGCTGCATCCCAACTACTCTTCTGTAGAGGACTTAGCGCCTCGGAGACAAGTGTAAAGTCTCGACATGGACCATCGCCGTCAGCAGGCTGACATCCGGAAGCCACAGGCCATAGCCCGATCTCATATGCCTCTACCGACGATCTGTATCACCATAGAACATATTAAGCATTTATGTGTCAGATATGCAAGGGAAGTCCAGAGACTCACTGGCTTGCCAGATAAATCCGGATCTTTCCCACCACAGGGACTCGGATGTTCAGAAACGCCCTTGCCGAGACTCTTCAGCACAAGCAGCAGCACGAGGTCGTGTGCTGACGTACAGTTCGGCACTCTAGCTAAGGTTGCCGAAAGGAAATTACAACGCAATCTAGAGAAAACTTAACCCAAAAAAACAAGAGACTTCGGCATCTTTCAGGCGTTTCACGCGTGAAGGTGCCTTGACATGACGCCCAGGTAGAGCGTCGACAGTGAAAGCCCTGTCAGCTTTGATAAGAGACGGTTCCCTCTTTCCGTCGGGCCTTGAAAAGGATCTGCCGTGGCTCCGGCCTAGCAGCAAACAGCCATCCGTTGATCAAGCGGCACAGCACCTGCGGTCACCTGCAGCCGTGGTGGCATAACCGGGTCTGTATCCACAGGCACTGCGCCGTGCCGAAGGCGAAGGAGCTCCGGGCTATCGCAGATCAGGGACCGAGGAGCTCCTCCTCAAAGGATTCTCGTCTTTCGAAGGCTCCCCGAATTCCAGGAAGGTATTCTTGATCCGGACGTGCTCCGACTCTGTGACTTGCGGGCTCCAGTCAAGGGAAGCCAAAGAAGCCGCGAGGGAGTCGGGGGACCAGTCGGCAGATCCCGAAGCCGAAGGCGTGCAAGTCTCGTCAGAGCTCAACTCTTCCATCTCCTCCGCCTCCTTCTCCTTCTCCCCCTTCTTCACCTCCGGAACCTCAGAGTACTCCGCCTCTGCCTCACTCCAGTCCCGAATTCTCACCGAGAAGTCCAGCGCAAAGCCTTCAAAGCTCTGTGGGCTCTGAGAGCTCGCAGAGCTCCGAGTACTCTGCTTGCTCTGCTCCCTCATCGGGAGCTCCTGGGGAAACCAGCGCTGGATGGGAGCCTCCTGCGGCGGAGGGGCCTGGTTCGTGGGGTCTCGAAGCTCCTCCGTCCCGTGGGCGTACTTGCACCTTAAGAACACACGGCGGGGGTCATAACTTTAACCCCTAGAACCCCTAAAGGCCCTAAAGCTGAGCTTTGTGAGAGGGCCGGGACAAAACCGACAGAACTCTGACCTTGGCGAACTCTTTGGCCAGGTCGCTGGTCCCCGTTCTTGCAGAAGCCTTTCCGGGTGAACTTCGAGCACCTCGAACCGCTCATGGATAGCGGCATTGGATTCTCAAAGAGAGCCAGGGTGGGGGAGCCAGAGGCTCGAGAGACTAAGAGGGGCACAGGCTGGTCTTGTACAGGTCCGGCTGGCTTTGAAGCTGGTCCTCAGAGAGCAGAGGGCTTATTTTGGGCAGGCCTTCAGAGGAAACTGGGCGTTGCTACCCGGCTGTCTCTGTCCTCGGAGTGTGCGAAGGTGCAGCTGTATCCTTTGGTACACCTGCCCGTCTGGTAGAACTTGCCTCAGATCAGCCGGGTGTCTCATGCTGTGGTTGACCTAAACCCCCTCAAGAGATTGCCCACGGCAAGATGCACATGGTAGTCCGGTGGACGAAATCCAAGAGGTTGGCCTTTGGCTTCTGAATGCCCCTGGGCTTCTGCCACATGTAGGCCATGGCTTTCGGAGGGCTCCACAAAGCAAACACTGTCAAGCACGTTTTGTGCCAAAATGCTTCGTCGGAACATCTCATGCAAGCGCAAAGGCGCGGACTTGGAGGGCCCGGCTGTCCACACACCCCCCACCAGAAGCTGAAGGCATGCAAGCGCTTGAAGGCAGCAGGAGTTGGAGAAGCTGTCTCTGCGTCCTGCAACGTGGGGCAGGACCCCCTCAGCAGCTCATGCAGCATGCCGTCGTCGAAGTGGCTGCTCGAGAGCACCTCAAAACCGCGCGCTGTGCTGCGGGAGTTTTTTGCTTTACCGGTTTGCCGCCGCTGGGCTTCGGGCTCTCAAGCTGCCAAGGCGACACGGGCTCAGGAGCGCCGACGCCGTCGCCGCCGCCGCCGCTGCCTCTGAGGACTCTGGGCTTCTCCGAATTTTTGTTGGCTCAGTTTTGCCCGGGCCCTGTCTTCCCGCAGACCTCCAGGAGTCGGAGGTGCAGATCCTGGGAGCCCAAGAAATCAGCGGCGAGCCCCCATTTCCCAGTTTCCTCGGCTCTCTTCGGCAAGGGGCCACCGGCTTTCGACTTCCGGATCGAGGCTTGGCCTAGGTGCCAGGAGTGAAAGAAAGGCCACTCAGGTCGTGGCGTCGTCAACTGAGGCAGCAGGGGTTGGGGGCTGGAGAGCTATACATTCTACATGCCTAGGCTGTCATAGGACATCAAATCTGCCTGCTTTGCTGGACTTCGACAAATTTCGAAGGAAGGCACCTCTTGGAGCACCCGGAAGCCATCCGCATCTTCTACAAGCACACCTCAGCGCTTCAGCTCGCAGAGACTCTTAAGAGACTTCAAAGACTAGACACCGGGGCCACGGCACAAACGACCCAGGCTGGGATATCTCGCTTCGCTCAGAAGGTGGAGGGCCTCAGAACTCTCACCCCCACCGCCCCCTTCTACTACCGTTCTCTGCCGTCTTTTTGTTCACCCCGTCGTGTGACTAGGTTAAAGTCCATCCTTCTCATGATTGCAGCATGACCGGATGAGCCCGGATGAGTGCAGGTGCGTCCTCCTACCAATGTCGCCAGGACATGCAAAGCATCGTCATCACTCATTCTGGAATTCCTTCGCCACCTCAACCGGCATCAGAAGAAGCAACACATCCGGAATCCGGATCCGCGCTAGTAGTGTGAGGTGCGGCTGCAAAGCTGTGGTGCTGCTTCTCTTGCTGAGCTGTTGGTTTCTCTTGGCCTCGCCGAGCTCCCGGCACTCCACAAGTCGGTCCCAGACCCCTGGCGCAGACGCAGAAAAGCGGTGCTGAGCTGCTTGGCTCTCGCTGCTGTGTCTGAAGGAAAAGACGGTCGGCGACACACGGTCTCTCTTTTTTTGGGAAAGGCCGGGGATAGGATCACAAAAACGGCCCCCACTGAGCCAAGGGCTAAGGTGACAATCTTAAAAATCTCAGGATCCCCAGACATGGCTTCGCGCCAGTTCTGGGGGTAGATGCCGTGCGCGCCTGCGAAAAAAAGCACCCGGAAAAGATGGACATGATGCCTAAACCTCAACATTCAGGGGGTATACCATCATATGTATACCGGAGTCCTTACTATATCTGATATCTCCTGCCGTTTACCACTTGAGTCTCTAGACTCGGCAGGCGCCATAGAGGCCAAAAGACCCGACACAAATTTGAGGACTTCCCAGTACACCTGGGCGGCCCAGGAAGTGGGTCCCTAAGTACCGGACCCACTCCACAGCAAAGCAATTCTGAGATTCAGGAAAAAAATCAGCTTTTGAATAGTCTTTCTTGATCAAGGCATTTGCCTCGTCCAAGACTCATCACACTCACGCTCAAGCTAGCAACCCTTTTTTGCAGCGAGTTGCTTCATAGCTCAAGTGCAGCGCACACTTCAGAAATTATTGGTCTTTGGTGGCCCCTCCTCAAACGCGGCCTGAGTACGGCCTCCGAGGGCAAAACCCCACGCTTGCCATAGCTTCAGTGACTCAGGACTCAGTGACGGCGGCCCTGACTCTGGACCAAGCTAGCCATCTCTCTCTTGGCCTCGGAGAGTCTGAGTTTCAATTCATCATCAATTTACGGCTATTCTTTCTCGAGTAGAAGCGCCTGGAGCTTCTGCTTCAGCATGGATCGCTGCTTCTCCTGAGGTTGTTCTGAAATCGCCGAGCACGATGGCAAGGACAGAGCGTAGGCCTGTCGGCTCTTGGAGATCTTCTTCTGCAGCTCTTCCGGGAACGCGGCGCTCATGAACGGGTCCTCTTACAGGCAGCCAGCTGCGTGATGACATCACGGAGCAGATTTCTGCAGCAAAGCAGCCACCACGACAGGGCTGCTTCGTGCAGCCATCTTCTTCTGCAGCTCCTTCTTCATCTCCTGAAGGCTCCCGGGGGCCCAGGTTTCGCACCACCCAGTCTGGCTCCCGCCTCCCGCTGCACACGCTTGATCTCAAAATCCAAGATCTCGTCCTCCGGGGGCAGGGCAGAGTCCCTGAAGCTCTAAAGCTCCTACGCGCTGGCGCGTACGCGTGGAAGCTCCTCGTCCAGCTCGTCTGGGCTGCACTCCTCCTCGGGCTCCACCTCGGCCTACGCAGACACTCCGCGAACATCGCTCTGCCTGGCTCCGCATCGCGCACTCCGCTCTCTCTCTTCTTCCTTCTTCCTTCGGGCGTTTGGGGCATCTCAAGCCCCCCGCCCCTAGGGGCCCCCCAATGTTTGGGGCTTTAGGGGGAAGGCGACAGTCGGCTGGGTTAACAATCCCTCTCTCTCTTTCGCCAGGGCTGTGGTCTCTTTCTGTCACCAGGGCTACGGGCAGAGGTTGCCCTCGGCAACCTTCTTCTTCCTTCGGGTTAGAGGAGCGTGTCAAGCTCCCCGGCCCATGGGGCCCCCCCAGCGTTCTGGGGCTTTCGGGGAGAGTCTACACGTACCACAACACGGCAACCTCTCTCTCTCTCCGGGCGCCCTTAACTTAAGGCCTTCATCAGCAGCAAAGCCTCGAAGTCCTCCACCGACAACTCGTCCTCAGGTCTGCCGGGCCCGGTGATCGGGTGGTGATGTGGATGTTGGGACGAGGGAATGTGAGGATGACGTTCACGATCATGGTGAGGATGCATCTTAATCGTTTCGAATTTCTAATTACTACCCCTGCTAGCTGCTACCATAAACGATGGGCCGGACTACATGACTACGCGCTTCTCGGCCTTCTGCTTCTCCAGGCGCTTCTGCTCCTCCTCCTCGCGTCTCTTTCGCTCCTCCTGCCTCGCCAGCTTCCGAATCGCCTTCTCCTGATATCATCGCGGCCGGAATGTCTCACACAGGGTTTAGGGTTTTGGGCCTGTTTGGGTTTAGGGATTAGCAGGAGTGGTGGCGGAATTCCAGTCCGAGCCGCAGCAATGCCAGTCAAGGAGTATAACCCTACAGCACAAGAACCACCCGGCATAACCACACCCTCTCGAGAGCCACTTAACCACCACACGCAAACACCAGGTTAGAGCCGCGGTCCGCTGCGCTGGGCGGGCCTCCTCCTCCTGCTTCTGGATGGCC
>CAJNJA010060287.1:0-23734 GCA_905231915.1 Symbiodinium necroappetens
GAGAGAGAGAGAGAGAGGGGGGGGCGCGGTAGCCGGTAGTGAGCTGTAGCCCTAGCCTTCGGAGCTCAGGCACCCCTGGCAGCCGGATAAAGGTCCGAGGAGAAAAAAAGACGGAGAGACAGAGATTTTGGTTTAGGTACTGCACCGTTGCTTTGGGGGCTTGTGATGCCTGCTGGGAAAAATTGGGGGAACAACCTCCCGTCGTGCTGGGGGGTCAGAGGAATACTCCCATGAAATTCTGGACTTTCTCAACCCCAGATTGGCTCAACACTGAAGATGGCGAACGTGTACCTACAACTCCTCCGGTACCACCCTTTTCAACTGGGGGAAAATGCACCCTTTTCCGTGGGGGAAGATGGAGAAGAGGCTGAGGAAAAGACGCAGCTGGGGGGGGGTGGGGTGTAAACCCCAATTACCCCTAGAATGGCCCTGGCATGACGACCGACTTCTGCCTCCAAGACGGCGAAGACGGCTGAAACTGGTCACCAACGAGAGGGGTCTATAGCGGCAGAGTCAAGGAGGCATGGAAGGTTCAGAGCAAATTGGCCTTCCGTGCAAAGCGCCGCGACCTCCGACAGCAAGGACGATCCGGGGCGATGCGAAGGTACAGCCAGCAGGAAAGAGCGACGTCTTCCAGACACTGAGAGCTGAGCTGAGTGCGGGAAAATGGGTACACTGCAAGAGTTGCGGAGGGGCTTGCCTTTCCTTGCGTACGGGGTTGTTGTTTGTCCGGTGGATTCTTGGGGGGGGGGGGCTTC
Source organism: Symbiodinium necroappetens (assembly GCA_905231915.1). Lineage (NCBI taxonomy): Eukaryota > Dinophyceae > Suessiales > Symbiodiniaceae > Symbiodinium > Symbiodinium necroappetens. The sequence goes on from CAJNJA010060287.1 coordinate 759, forward strand.
CCCACCGCAACTCACTCCCAACTTGTTGCATGGACCCCCTGCTGCACAAACCTTTTCTCTCTACAATGTAGGCAGAAAACTGTATGACAGCCTGCTTCAGCAGATGACATCGCAAACCGCCTGCCTTCCTAGGTGGCTGCCGACCTGCAGCACCTAGGCTCGACAATTTTGCGCACATTGTGTCGTAGCTTGCTTCGGCAGATGACGTCGCCACCTTCCTGCCAACTTATGTTGTTGCCGACGTGCAACACCTCGGCCCAACGATTCTTTTAACTTTTTCTTGAAACACCAGCTTTCCTAGTTGGCGATTAGATGCGTCTGTATTCCAAACCGCCTGCCACCAGTGTTATAATTCAGGGGGATATTCAAGTATTGAAACTTTTAGGTCCGGCCTTCAGTTACCTCCTAAGGGGAAACCATTCTATGTTCGTTGTCTTTAAGCTGTCGTACTTCCATATCCATTCTCGAATCCGTGTCCCCTGATCAGTCTGACGTGTAAAGTTCGGGGGACTTGACTTGTAGATATTCGAAAAGGAAAGGAAACAGGGTAATTCTCACGGCCCTTTTCCTCGAGCACACATGTTTCTGGGACAGTGTACGAATTGCCCAGCTTCGCTACCGTATACTTCACGGCTTTAGTCTCCGGCGATTCTACAGTCGTTCCTCACCCCCCGTCCCGATCAAAACGTTCGGTGGGCCTTTTGCCCGGTGGCTTTGATCGGCCCCTACGCCCGGGAGAAGGACAGAGAGAGAAAGAGAGAGAGAGAGAGAGAGAGAGAGAGAAAAAAAAAAGAGAGAAAAACACCACCCGCTGCCGCTTCATAATGCACCCGCGCACCAGGCCGGGCTTAGTATTATGATGCCTCAAACTGGGATGCCCAGGGCGCGGGCCCGCCCCTGCCCAATGCACGTCAGCGACTCGCAGCCCGAACATGAGCTGGGCGGGCGTTCGAGACGCACCTCTGAAATTTTCCTTGCGTCCCCAGTGCTTCTGCTCGCACAAGCGGGGCACCTTAGCCGAGCCGCCCGCGCCATCAACGTCTCATGCGTCACGATCTCCCGCGCCCAGTTCCGTGTGCTCCTGTTGCAGCACTCGCGCATGCCCCTGCCGCTGGCACCGTGCAGATAGCACTTATGCTTGCCGTGGGCAACTCGACGCTCTTGGCTCTCATATGGTGCTGCCTGCCCCGGCAGGCATGATGCAACAGCAGGGTTTTTTTCGCGCTTGAGTTTATTCACGGCATCGTCAGGCACAGCAGACACGAGACAAATTGTCGGCATGTGTCGGGAATTTCGATTCGTATATGTGAACTTGCATTGACCACATGGAAGGTCTGGAAGGCAACCCTAGTTGTGTACGATGGATCAACACGCTGGAACCATGTTGCTGCCAGCCGAGCGGGAACCATGGTAAGCACTCCTGGACGTCATAACAACAACCAGCTACGGTTATGCAAAGTTGCGCAGCTGGAAAAGGGGCATGCGACATGGCATGTTTGCAGGAAGATGCTATCCCGAGCCCTTCAAGCAGTTGCGACGTGTCCTTGCGCAATTGCAGACAGATGGCTTTCGTTTTTGGCATCGATGTCGGACACGTTGTGTTTCTCGTGGAGGTGGTCAGCAGTTCGGTTGTTCTGCAGAACCGGTTGTGTTTTCCTTGATCCCCGCCATTGCACAAGCCCGGCAACAACAGTGTCAAACTACCAAGGTGGCTGATGTCACGATTGCCGTTCCTCAAGCGGTGCGGGGAAGATATCAGTTCGATCAAAGTAATAGAACGGCAGCGAGCTTACGGCGTTAGCTGCGGCGTCAAGCTCAGCAGCCATTTGTTCCTTGTGCTTGTTTGTTTTGTTCCGACAACGGTTGTTGAGGCATCCTTTGGAATGATGGCCGACAGCTACGAAATGCAGGAGATGGTGAAAGGCAAAGCAAGCACATGGTCGTGAAATGTCCTGAGCATGTCCGGCGTGCTACCGCATCATTCCAAGAGCACGACATGGATTTGATGTCTGTTTGCTATGCCAGAATTCTCGACTGGTGGATCCCGGCGAGAATCGGTGGCCGGAGCGAAGATCGGGTTGAAAAAATACGTGGAGGACGGGAAACATGAGCTTAGCACGTGGAGCTGGGAGGTGTATCGATAATTTCAACAATACTTGCCGGAAGACTCGTGTCAAGTTGGTGTCGAAGGAAGAAGACGTCAAGGAAACCATGGTGTCGAAAACTGTGCGTTTGTTCACAGGCTCGTGTGTTTGCTTGTTGTGGTGGTTGGTCGTGATCATTGTTAACACAGCTGACCGTGCAGGCCCGGACATCAACAAAGAAGTCCCAGATGTAGACGACAGTTTGCTCAGCAAGGCCGGCATCCGTGGGGTACGGGAGCAGAGACGGCGAAGGTAGTTGGGGATGTTGCGCATTTCATGATGCAATATAGGATCCAAAAGATGTCTTTTCGGGTATCGATGCATGTGTGCAATCATGAAACCCAAGGTGACGTCAGCTTGCGCAGCATATTGAGTGACAGCAAAGGCTCGCCGCGTCGCCACGGACTTTGCCGGGTGGCGGGGCCCTTAAACAACACGCGCCATGTAGGCAAGGCGATGCTAGCTGCATTGGGTTTGATGACGCGTTTCCACTGTCAGCCATCAGGTGGGATTCGTTGAAAGAGCCAGAACGCGTTGGTTCTACACACAGAGCGCTAGCTCCTGGGAATTCATTTGGGGTTGAGGTTTGGAAATGTCTCGAAGTTTCGCACCATTTGTTGGTGGCAAAGTGAGTTCGAGCATGGGCTGCTGTCAGGGCTTCGGCATTAGTCACAGATTAAACAGTGCGCGATTCTTCGGGGCTACCGGTAGAGTTTTTTTGTTTGCATGCGCTGCGCTTTCACACAAGGAATCCAGATGGTTCCGGGTGACGTCTGCAATGGCAGCTGGGTTGCAAGTCGTTCTTCGGAAAGACCATGCAAGAGGATTCGGCCCATGCCGCTGCTGGGATCAGGTGTTCTTGAGCGTTCTTTTTTGGTTCATGTTTCCCCGAGGTTATTGTCATCAACGCAATTGTCGTGACCTGGTTGACCGACTGGAGCCTGCAAAACACTGGCCGAAGCACCATGGCTACTCGTGAATGCCAAATTTCGAGGATGTTTGCCTTACAGTGAAATCGAACGCTTATGTCCTGTTTCAAGCGACGCATGGCATCAGCATGGTCTACCGCTTGTACTCTAGCATGGCGTGTGCTCTCGCTCGTGATTGTTTGGCCAAGATATGCCTCCGGGTTTCGAAGTTGTCGACCTCGCGTTCTTGCTTTTCTACGCCCCTTTGTTGCAAGTAGGTTGTTCTTTGGTCGTTGCATTCAATGGTCGCATGTGGCATGATCTGCATGAATCTTCCCGGAACTCTGGCATGGTAATCTGGCGGTGCTTGGTTCCACGTCTCTGCTGCAGGCGGCGGAGATCGGGATGAAGTTTTATGTGCACAGAGGCACGAGCGCCAACAGCCCTGCACACACACACACACAAGATTAAACACTAAACCATGTTCGAAACACGGCCTGAGTTTGAGGGTGAGTTTGATGAATTAATCCCCGTGCAGGATATTACTTCGCTAACGAGAATGCGGCTTGGAACATCTTCGAACCTTGGAGCATGCCATCGAAGTGAAATTCAATTTCGTGATCATCCGGTGTACGCTGCAGTGCAAAAGTCGGATGTGGTGCCAACCCAGTCCCCGCACGAGGATTCCAGCCTCCACGCTTCACACAAGCGGACCGAACATTTTGTACATGCCCTCATGAGTCTGCAACCAATATAAGAGAAGCGTTTGTTGTTGTTAGTTATCAATACCAGTACTCCAGACAACTCGAAAGCATGGTCACGGCACTTTGCGAAAGTTCAGTCGCTTGATGACCTGTATGTGTTGCATTAGTGGAAGGCCGTGGACATCAGAGCAAATAACTCCGTACAGGTGCCTCATGTCTCCCGTACACCGTGTGCAACTGTTGCAACAGCATGAAAGCCTCATGTCTACTGTACCCAGTGTGTAACGGCTGACACAGTATTCCAGCCCAGCAAAAGCTTGCTTGGAAGTCTGATTGCTAAGGACCTGATATTGGTTATTTTTTCTTCCTTTGATGTTGCTGCCAATTGGCCCTCGAGCTCCGATGACGAAGCCCCTCCGAACAACTTGGGCTACATGAATCTTGGATGCAAAGCGGCAGCGGGAGAGAGAGGCAAGGCAAGAGTCGGCTTCGTAGTACTCCTTCCAAAGAGCTAAACCAACCGCAGCAAGCAGCCAAGGCGTGTTTTTCGCATGCACGGCGCTCAGAATTGAAGGGGGCCTGGTATGGCCTGGTCGATTCGGATGAGCAGGGAATTCCACGGCTAGCGAGGGCATGAGGAGTAGACACGTGTCTTGGACCGTCGGGCTGGTGTGATTGATGCACGAACGTTTTGCCAATTTCACAGCTCAGCGGCGGATGAGCGGAGTGCTCAGCGTCTGCTTTCAAAGCCGACGCCCAAGCCATTGCGTGTTACAGCCTACAGCTTGTAAGTTACTTGCAGAACGACGGCGTCAATAGCCACAGCAACAGCTGCAGCTAGTGAGCTATATAGTGCAGCAACAACCCTAGCTAGAACAATCACACTTAGGACGGCAACAACAGCACCACTGCCGCAACCACAGCCGCAGCCGCCGCCACCACCGCCGCACACCACCGCCGCCACCGCCACCGCCACCGCCACCCCCACCACCACCACCAGCAGCAGCAAAAGCACCAGCCATGATGTCGGCAACCATGACAGCAGCCAGAAACCACGACAACCACGACGGCGACGATAACGAGGAGAAGGGGGAGGAGGACGACGACGACGACCTCGATGCCAACAACGACAACAGCAGCAGCGCAGGAACAGCAACAACAACATTTACACTACCAGCAGCAGCAGAGTGCACGAAGAGCTACTGTCAATGACAAGACCTGATCACAACCACAACCACAGCAGCAACAACAGCATCAACAATCTTCACCCCAACACAACACAGATTAACACTTTCACGTCTGACATAAGTCGACAGCAGCAGTGCAACACCGGCAACAGGTGGTACAGTCAAGAATGCCACTGATGCCACCGTCCAAGTGAGGCTTAGAAATATTTTTGGTGCTTACTGTATCAGAGCAACTACACCAGCGGCATCAAAGTTTCGCGCCATCCTCGTACACCTCCTCATTACCATTGTCGTTTTGTCTAGACCACTCCAGCCGCAAGCAAGTCCACGCGCGACGTCAGCGCGGTCCGTCGTTTCCACTCCTGATTTACAAAGCTGTGCTTTTGCACTTCTTGTCGAATTGTCGTCCTCATTGGTCTAAACTGCAGACGCATCGTTGCCACACCTCATCATCCTGCTCAGTGCCACGCTCATGGCATGCATCCTTTCGTGAGTCGATTCCATCCCGTCTTGTGCATGTCTTGAGATGTCAAAGTTAAGAGATCTTGCGCTTATATAATTGCGCATATGTGTGTGCAGGCATTGTGTACAGAGAGAGGGAGTAGTTGAATATTGATATGTGTTCATATGTATGCCATCAAGACAGTAAACATTGAATTATGCAGGATGTATGCATGCATGCATGGATGCATGCATGATGTACGTATGTGTGCATGCATGTAGGTTTGTATGCATGTGTGTGTACATACAGGCTAGAGTTAGTCATGCATGCACCGGCCACGATCTTCGTGAGGTTCAAGTTCGCGAAGATTCTCCGAACGATCCGAATCATCGCCTTTGTGCGAGAGTGCTTTGGCTCGGGTTTAGAGGCTCGCAGAAGCCATCATGTAAGGCTAAGCAGGCGTTGAAGTTGACACCTTTTCGGATTTGGAGGGTTGTGGAGCGGCGGAGATAGTTGGGACCAGTTGAGACACTGTGACAAGGATGATCGGTGCAGCGCTTGGAAGGCCAAGGTCAAGCATTGAACGGTGTTTGTTTCCGATAAGTATTTTTTCCAATTAGTTTGTGTCTCTAAGTCTCTAAGATGAGTTGTGTCGTGTCCCAACTGAGGCTTTCGATGATGCTGGAGAGCCGCCTGGCCTGTGCTGGAAGTAGCAAACGCGAGTCAGCTGCACTGTGGATCAGCTTAGACAGAACAAGCAAAACGGGTAGGTATGCATATATCTTACATGGCTAAATGTATGTATACATGCTTTTGTGTGAGCCGCATTAGCAGTACTGGGGCAGACTCCCCTGGTTTGGCTCCTTGCAGAAGCAGTCAGCACAGATTGAAGCATGCAATGAAAACTGTCCGTGTTGCTGATTTCATGGACAACACCGTCCCGGCCTGAAAGCCGCATAAGCATAATGCATACAGGTTTCAGCAGGTACGGGGACATAAGACATGATTCAGCAGAAGATAAATTTCCCAAAGTTTCATTCAAGTAGTGGTTCTGGCCAGGTCAGGAGCTAAACAGGGTCCGCCCTCCCTGGATCCCACACTCTTCGTGCTACCGACGGGATAAGTCGACGTCCCAGTTACGATTTCTCTTGGAAGCTGGTCCCCCGACCTTTTGCCAACTTTTGGCATTCAGGGTTCTGTTTGGTTTCGGGAAACCGGGCTGCACAGTATCCTTTGTACATAGTCGGCCCCTTACACCTAAGAGTCTCATGGGTTCCGGAGGCTCAGGTGTACCGAGCTTTGCAGACAAGATGTCAATGTGGGAGCAGCAACAATCTAAGAGCGCGGGTATTACAAGGAACCCTAAATACGAAACTCCTAATGTCAAGAAACACCATATTCCCAGATGCACCTTGGGTGCTGCAACTATCCGGTGCTCCTCAGGCTTCCGACAATGCGTCATTGCTATGTTTTGGGGACTGGTGCTACTTTTGTTCCTCCTGTACGTGTTCGCTGCTTGGCGAGAAATGTCTACCAAGTCCCGAGAGCATGTACTGTAAGGGTTTTCAGCCTGCACTTTTCTTAAACTAGACATCAGGCACCCTAGACTCCTAAACACCTGCTGCTCCAAAGGTGTCAGACCCACCATCCCCCACCCTTCCATATTGAAAGTACCCGGCCAAATAGTTTCGGAGTATACATGTAGATTCCGTTGCCATGCGCTTGTCGTTCTTCAACGGCAACGTTTTCGTGCGCTGCATCATCATGCCCATGTCCACTCTCAAAGCTTCCTGTTGCCCATGTGACCTGTCGTGCTCATCCTTTTGTCCATGGTTGTCGATGTCAGCACCATCCATAATCAGCCGTAGTCATTATCCTTTAGCTGGAACTCCCCAGCCCTACGAGTTGCAGAGCCAACAGCCGTGCAGTAGCCAATGAACCGTTCAAGAGTATGCTGTTGGCACATGAGGCTTGAAGCAATGGGTGCACCATAACCTGCGCTCTACCGACGAAGTGCTGTTGTTCTTGATCTGCACCCGAAATATCGTGCTGCTACTCATTCACAAGGCACATGAGCTATGGAATCCCTCGGCCTGTGGTCAGCGATGGAGAAATCAGAACGCTTCACCCAATGTCACCCATGAAGCGTCCCTGGCTGGATGTGCAGAAGTGATACCTGAGGTTCATGGTGCCCTATCAAACTTCCATATAAGAAGTCCGCAGTGATTCCCCGAATGTCACATGCCACACAGGCATTGGTCTTCGCACAGGGCGTCGCGAGTGTGTCGGCTCATGCCGCTTCGATTATCAAGCTTTCAGAGTTGTCTTCCCGCCCCAAAACCCTAACCCCAAGCTGCAGAACTATCTTTTGACGTTGTTGTCTGATGCTAGCGACAATCTCACGACTCAGAACCCCGGCTGAACCATTGAGCACTTGCAAGCAGTGGCTCCGGCCGAGCACCATGCTACAGCTTGATGCGATAGGTCTTGCAGCTGCAGGCAAAGTCTGGTCGACCGAGCTCAGGTGGGTGAAAGGACCCAACACATTCAGGGCCAAGTGATCGCCCGTAGCTGTTGCGTGGAGTTTCTGCGGGAGTAGTTGTGGGGATTAAGGGTGAGGCTTGGAACCGTGTCCGTGCTAACCCAAATCCCGAAGCCTTAGCCGCTGCCGAGGGTGGAGAAGTACGCGAGGAGGTGATGTCTACCTTCGGCTCCGTGGGGGATTCTATGCTTCTCGCTGAAGTTCATCATTTGGGCCTGCGCGTTTAGGCTTGGAGGGTTTTGCAGCCTTTTACCACAGCAGTGGGCTCGTGCGAATGCACAAGAGCCCATCAAAGCAGAAGCTTGAAGCTTTCGAGCTTGGCATTGTTGATTTCCATTCCTTGTCCTTCTTGCGGCACAGTGCGGATATGTAGTGTGTAGCGGTAGCTTTGCATTTGAGTTACACGTAGATTGCATCGGGATGTTCGCCGGTTCCATGCTGTCTTTTTTCAAGTTGATGTGTGTCGTGTTCTTGTCGGGGGCCCATGCTAGTTGCAAGCGCCGGCCTGATGCTGTCGGTGTGGCAGGCAATCTCTGGGCAACCGCAATGCTATACTCCTTGGATGATGTGCACCTCCATGCAGTGTTGCAGTTCTTACAAAGCCAAAGCTATAGCTGGCACGTTGGCATGAAGGAAAGTCTCCGTCCACATTGGGACACGTGCCTCAAGTGGCCTGTCGTTGTAAAAGGGTGGCACTCAATGTACACAAAAAACTTAAAGCGGAGAAATGGGACATAAAACGAGACCAGGTGGATGGCATCGGCATAGGTCCTTGTTGCTAGGAGTACCCAGGGCACAACAGGGTTGTGGAGCTTTCTGTCGCTACAGTGACGAAGAGCGACACTTTCACAGATGACAGACAGATCCATAGCTTGCGCAAAGAGCGGGATACCGCCATCTAACCTGCAACGCGAACTAGAGCGAAGCCATGCCAATCAAATGCCCCAGCCATCGAGGCTTTCCCTGTACATGGCGGTGACAGGAGGGAACGATTGGTCGGTCTACTACGAGGACAGCTTCGGCTTTGCCTGTAGGCTTTCTAGGCGTTAGGGGCTTTGGGGTTAGGGCTAGTAGAGTTTAGCGTTAAGGCTTTCAGGTCTGTTGTGTCCAATCAGACAAACTGGAGCTGCTTGTTCTTGAAGGCATGTGAGCGCGTCGTCAAGCTGAGGCCACCCTCGCCATGGGCTCCTTCTATCCTGTGGTATTCCTGTCTTACACCTTCTTCTTCATCTTCGCCTTCGGGCTGCAACTTAATGACACATTTTTGGCTGCCGAGCTAGGGTTTTGGGTTCTGAATATAAGTGCGATGTGGATGGGCGAACATTCCAGCATGCAGCTCTGTCCGACGCTGTCCCCGTAATCAGTTGGACTGGACTTGGCAGGAAAAAACCCCATCCAAGCGAAAACCGCCGCGGTGGGGTACAGGGGTGTCAGGAATACTTCTCGTCAGCTGTTGTCCAGCTTCAGCTATAGCACAGGATGCATACCTTATGGATTTTCCCAATATTCTTATATATTATATTATATCCACTTCCCTCCATTTTTGACCCCCTTTTTAAGGCGCTTTTCAACATCCTCACGGGCGTTTTCGTGGAGCGCGCGGTCGCTGCTGCCCTGCCGGACCGAGAGGAGCTGATCGCGCAGGAACGGAAGAAGATCCTGCGACTCGGGGACAAGGTATGTGTATAGGGTTTATAGGGTACCCATGGGCTGATCAGTAGTTCCTTTTGTGGTTTATATTTAGAACCCTATAGGGCAATCCCAAAAAGGAACTACTTAGGGGCCTATGGGTAGGGTATAAGGAGCTTGAACCATCAATAACCAAGGCCTAAGTCCGAAACTTGTGACTCGGGGTGCATCCTGCAGGCTTTCGGGCATCTAACCCATCTAGACTCTAAACGGTCTATCCGAGAGTCAGAATCTAAGAAACAGCCCAGACCCTCGAAACCCTACAGCCGTAAGCCATAAACCCTCTTCAAAACATCCTACCTCTCTGAGAGTCTTCGGTATGATAATCTCTCGGGTGAAGCTGGCGAGCTGTCATCGAACTACGGTTACCATGGCAGACTGGCAGTCGCAGTAACTGAGGTAACACGACCTGGGTGGTACGTTTTGGAATGCATCATTGTAGAATCATGTCGCCATGCACACAACACTTTCGCCGATGTCTGCCTGACCGCGTAAAGAGGCATGTCGGCTCAGTGTTTTCGCATGACACTGTGAGAACCACATGGACGACAGATCGCGTAAACCCAAAGGCTATCTAATCTTGCAGCAGAGTACTCTCAACACGGTGCTGGCTGCTAGTAGCAATGACACTCTTGCAACCACATCAGCGCCACTGCCACCATTATGACTGCGGCAACGACGACGACGACTACTACTTACTACTTCTACGTCTAGCCATTCCACCTCTGAAGCTGCTACTGCTGCTGCTGTTGCTGCTATTACTCCTTCCGCAACTAACGATCGAAGACGACGACTGTGATGAGTAATGTGCCGACAAGCAGCAGCAGTTGGTGGTTAGTGGAGCAGCTGACAATCTACACTGCTCGAAGCCCGAAGCCGCCAAGGAAGCAGGTGGAGGACTTGCGGGCACTCTTCAAAGCTTTGGATTCGGACCGCTCCGGGAAAATCTCCAAAGCAGAGTTCTTGGCGGACATGGAGGATGACCCCTCTCGGCAGACATGGTTCGGAACTGAACGCTTCAGAGAGTTTGTTACAAGCGTTGTGCTGGCGGCGTTTCTGCTGGCAAAGTCACATACATCGCTCTTTAGTGATTTCAGAAGTGCGGTGATCTTCCCGTAGTCCAGCCAAGGCAGGGGATGCAGCTTGAGTCTCTAATGCGTCGGAGTGGGGCGTCAATTCCGCACGGAGATGCGCTGACCTTTTCAGCAGGTGCTGGAACAGTGTACCGACGAGCACAGAAACTCCGCATGAAGCCCGAATCAGGAAAGCCACGTGCACCGCCTAGGACAGGATTGTGTCCTACATGCACACATTGGGTCTGGACATGCATGATGCCGAGCACTTCTTCGACCTGCTGGCGAATGACAGAAACCAACAGGACATTTCGAGGGCCCTGCTTGAGCCGAATAAGACTCAAGGTCCCTCCAAACCTCCAAGCACGCAGCGACGAAACGTAGAGTCAATACTTGGCGTGCTTGGTCAATGCATCAGGATACTTCCCCTTTCCGACACTTCTCAATGGGAATGTAGCATGTGTCAACTACGAGCTGTGCAGAGGGGAACATATACGTTGTCTTGAAGTTGCGGCCTGAAGTTTTGGAATCGTTTTGAGCAAGGCTGGCACGCCAAACACTGAAAATGGGCTGGAAGCAAACCCGCCTCTGTTGGTCAGCGGGCGCAAGCAGTAGCCAAGTCTCTGCAGGAAGTCGACATTGACACCTTCATCGAGCACTGCATGAGTATGAAAGGAGCCCTGGCCATATACAATCCGGGGTATGCTGGCTGGTTCCCATCCATGGCAGCTCTTTCGACTTTGGGTGGTTTGGATGCCATCTTGGCATCATTTCTGTCGCGGAAGTTGGACCTTCAACGCCCAGTCCCGCGGCACCCTGCCATGTTGTGTGTGTGTGTGTATGTGTGTGTTTGTGTTTGTATGTGTCCCTGTACGTGCGTGTGTAATAACTTTTCGTGAACTGATTAGCTGGTCTGTGATAGTGTACTCCCGGTTTTGGCTCCATGATCGCTGCTTTTAGACATGAAATCACAAGCTTCATTGCAGTGAGTGATGCCTGCCGCATTACCGGCTCTTTGCGGGTGGTTGCTCACAGCAGTGATACCATTAGTAGTACTGAATTGCTTCTTAGCCCTATGCTACTAGGCACCCACAGGAACACGAACCAGGTGAACAGGATGCACTGCCACTGCCCACCGAGCAAGACTGACCTGAGTTTTGTGTTGCACATGGTGATGTTGTGCAAGCATGGGTCATTACGCCCAAGACATGAGACAGTATCTATATAAATATCTATCTATCCATCTGTACATGTGTATATATAATATATTGTACATAGTTATATATCTGGTAATGATGAAGCTTGTGGCTTTCGGTCGTGTTCGGAGTATCGTCGTCGCTGCCATGGTTAGCACATGTATGTCCATGATGTAACATGTTACATCTCACAGGTGCCAGAACAGCGGCACGTGCAACATCATACATGGCTACGTATGCGCATGTGCGTCGTGTCTGTGTTTGTCGTCCATCTTACGTGCCTTGCAGCATATGCATCGTTAGGATTTCGCGTTCGAACCATAGTTTGGGACATCCTTTGTCGCATGTTTGCTTAGGCCCCACTTCCAAGGCGTGTCTGAGACACTGAGGTCTGGTTGTCTTGCACATAAGCTTTCGTTGTGACTTGCTGACAGCCTTATAAAGGCCCTGAACAACCACCAGACTGAGCCTGACACTGTTGTGGACTGGCGCCAAGGAACGGCTACCGCCATGGATCTGCATAAGCAGATGGTCCAGGTGCGGCATATTTCGTTACACTTTGGCCACGGGTCGTGCGACTGAAGTTAGTGGGCTGCAGCTTTCGGACGTGAAGGTTCTATACTGTGCAGGATGTTGATTTCCAAACTGTGGTCACAAGACAGGGATCTCGTCGTAGATTTTCTGTAGTGTATGAAGACTTGTGCGAGACTGCAGCCCTTGAAGATGCGGCGGGTTCATGCCAGAATACCGGGCAAACTGCGCAGCACATGACATGTGTCTGGCTGGCATGCCATAAGACCACACTCCGCAGACTCCAGTGCTGACGATTCCAAGACTGTACGCCCGCTGAAAAATCCTGTTGGCTACATTGCTCTCATTGGGTTCGATTTTCTTCCGTCATGAAAAATCTTCGTGGATTGTAGTGTAAATGCTGCATATGTGACATCATGAGATTCAACATGTAGCCTATGTAACTCAAAATGCAGAGCAGGATGTCTGGAGATGTCCATAGAGTCTCCGGTTCCACCCACGAAGACATCTCCCATACAAGTCTGCTTGCACATGGTTCATTAGAGCAGGGTTGGAACGGGGACGCTTACTTTGGTATGCTACTCTTAACATGAGTATGTATGCAGCGCACTCTGCAAACAACGCAATCCATGTTATGTATATAGAGCTACATATACCCACAACCAGTAGAAATTGTATACATTGTTTCTAAACTTGTAAAAAGTTCAGGCTACGCGCTCAGCTTCATGCTCCTTCTCTAGGGAGGGTTGCGCATAGAGTTGCCTCGCAGCTCCGACAGAGAGAGCTGGCTACATAACCTTATTGAAGGTGATATGTACTTATGCATCGCAATTATCGTAGTATTGGGGTTTGGGGCTTAGGGTTGAGGGTTTAAGGGTTATTACAAGTCAGTCTTACTTGCTCGGCTCCTGCAGAGTTGGCCAGGTGAACAAGGTCCTCGACAAGCTGACGGCGTGTGACCCAGATTGGGGTTTCTCAGGTCTTTAGGGGTTGGGGTTTAAAGTAAGATAATCGTATTTGGCCCGCATATGAGAGACCCATAGCTAGCCCAAATTCCGAGATACTTACCGAATCTGTCTTCGGTGTGCTTTGCTGCCGCCAGAAAACCGTCAACATCAGCCCTCATGTCCTGAAGCTTGTCGGGGGACACTCTCACCTCACTGCCATAGCGACTATAAAGCCTTTATCTTCCAATGGTGGGCGTTGCGGTTCAAACCAACCTTTACAAGCTCCAGAGCCTGGCAGCTTTGGCCTTTATCATGCCTGTGAGGTAGGAAATTCAAGTCAGCAATCAATCATAATAAGCCAAACCCTTACATTTTGCATTATATATTATAGAGTATAAAATATCAAAAAACACACACATATATATATATATAAATAAATGAAATGTGTATATATATATATATTAAACCATAAGTTATAACTATATATTACGAAGAAGCCCCAAGAACCGAGCTCCAGGCCTGGGAGCTTTCCAACTGGCCGGCGCTCTTTGCGACATTGCAGGCAGGCCTTGGGGCTCTTAACTTAAAGTAACTGAAAAGGGGGTCAGAATAAGTAGTATGTCTGCTTAGGGGTTTAGGGCCTTTTAGGGTTTAGGGGTTTAGGAGCCCTCAAAGCGAGGATACACGTCTTTCCCGGTACAGTCGCTGCAGACCGGATGGAAAAGGGTTGAGGGCTCTGAGGGCCTTCAGAGGGGTCAGAATAATTAGTAGCAATGTTCTTTTTGGGGCTCTTAGACTGGTCAGAATATCAAGTAACAATGTGGGTTTACGGTTTAGGGTTTCGTAGTGATGTCCGCTTTGGCGCCTTTGGAGGGGTCAGAATAGTTAGTAACAATGTCGCCTTATCCCCCCAATGTAACCATGGTAATTGTAATGGCGACATACCCCCAAGCCGCAACTCGAAATGATTCAGGACCCTATGTTACCTTCGGAATGATCGGAACTTAAAACATTTTGCAGATTCATGGTTCGGGCTTTTCTTGCGCAGGCTTGGGGCAAATGGTCTGAGCAGTAGCACTGTAGGCTGCGGAGGTTCCATCGCAAAAAGAGGCGACAGGAGTGCTGCTTCTGGATTGTCATTGACCTGAGGTGGTCCTTGGAGCTCCAGGGCAGTTTAGGAAAGTTTAAGGTTGTAGGCTTAGGGTTTAGGGTTTTTTTGTGGTTTATAGACGTGACTTTAGGGAATGAGGCAATGTGCCGAAAACGGGGCTGACATGGAGTTTGATGCTTTTGCATCCAACAGTGACGTTTGCTTGGGACGCACCTTCAGGCCCATCTGGTTTTTCGAAACGTGTCCAAAAATTGCTAGCTCGGAACCTTGATACTGTACTGTACCCGCCTCACCAAAACCTCACCAAAACGAGAACAAGCTTACTAAAGCAGCAAGTCCCGAAACTCTTGATGTTTCGGCACGAAGCCAAGCCCACGCCCCCGAAGCCTTGACTGAGCACCGGAACGACTACCCACATTCCGAAACCCCGTCAAGCAGCGAAGGAGCAAGGGGAACCGCAGAGGTGATGCCTTCACGACATCTATCCATTTCAGCCGTGGGTCCAGTTCCTTTCAGGGTTTCGGTTTGTGGGTGTTTGAGGCCTTGTAGGGTTCAGGGCTTCGTTTGAGCTTTCGGAGCATTGGGGCTTCTCGGGCTGAGACATGCCCCTCTACCAGCCCCTGATTTTTGAAAGCTCGCTCTTCATCCAACAGGAACTGGCCCCAGTCTGGGATTCCCTGTGCCGCGGCATCGTATGGAATTGGCACACCCGGGCGGGAGTCTGTTGCGAGTTTTTGCAAGATTTGATTTCGTTTGCGCAGAGTTCGCGTATTATTGGTCTGTGCTGATCAACACGAGGTTTTGAGGTGTAGTTTCGGGTGGTTTTCTTGCCTAGCTGTAGCTCTGACACTACATCCTCAGAAGCCTAACTTGTGACATGACTCCTCCTGATCCTGGGAAACAAGTTTTCTTGGAGCAGAGAGTCTTCAAGGCCCCTGCCCTCGAGCAGAAGAGCTGCTCCGTATCGTGTCCAATGCAGCGAGCTTGCCAACATGACGATGAAGCCAATGGCACCTTTTGTTGGGAAAATGTTTTGAATTTGACAGCTCCGTGATCCAACATGAGTAGGTATTAATAGGAGAGACTGAGTTGGCTGCTGCCTACCTGCCGTCGCTCATGCGGCGGGAGTTCGTTGGACCAGCATCTGCCAAAAGAGTGGCATCGGAGTCATTGACAAGCTTTGTGGTATTCGACGGGCCATGTTTCTGATACCAGCGCCCTTCGCATGCAACATCCTGCAACCGAAGCCAACCCATTCATTGCGAGAAGTCAGCACTCAACCCCGGTCAACAC
The DNA here is from genome assembly GCA_905231915.1 of Symbiodinium necroappetens. Lineage (NCBI taxonomy): Eukaryota > Dinophyceae > Suessiales > Symbiodiniaceae > Symbiodinium > Symbiodinium necroappetens. Next base: position 16,526 of record CAJNJA010060287.1, read on the forward strand.
TGTCGATATCGGAGCTTTGCGACAAGTGGATGTGGATCCGTGTGTAATGCTGGGGATGCCATGCAGTATTCCTTTGGTAACTAACCTGCATGCCCTGACAATGAGAGCCAAGAACACTTCATGATGGGCTTCATGTTTCGAGGGAGGATTTCCTTGTTCGGTCAAGCTGTCAGAAACACGTCCCGATCACACACAGGCTGCCAGACGCGACTTTCTCGCGTTTCACTCTAGGAAGTTGACCGCCACCCAGTCAAGCTGAAAGGCGGAGACAGATGTTTTCAAGCTGGAGCGAAAGAACATGAGGTGCCATTATCCATTGCAAATGGATTGCCCTCCGAGTGTGCAGACCTAATGCTGCAGGTTCGGTCACACCTGTTGGGAGCACCCTTTTTCAGGTTCTGTGCCGATTATGCTGACACGTCATCGGCCTTTTGTAGGGAAGGGCTAGATGCACGTTATGGAAGTTTGCCCTTTGACTATAGAGTCGACATGAAACGATCCCGGCCACCCCAAGTCCAGCCTTGATCTTCGCTGCAGCTGTGGGATCCGAGAATGCGAGAGCCCAGGAGCAACAAAAAACAGCAGCACAACCCATGTGGACAAACCCATCAAGACCTGGACCTCAATCCAGAAATATGTCGGGCCTGAACCCAACTTCGGTGAGACATCCCAAGGCCCAAGATCCTTGGGTCTCTGCTCAGCCCAAGCTGCCTAAAGAAGCTAAACCACAACTATAGGATACTATAGGTATATTGGTGCTCGGAGGCCAGGCAGTGCAGGTCATGTTGCGCCTTTCGCGCGCGCTTCGTGCAAAGCACCCAAGCTGATTTAAGCCCGCATGTCCAGAAGCCCGATATGTGGAGGAGTGACAGACCGGACAAGTTCATGTTTTTTTTTGCGTGTCTTCCATGTATCAAGAAGAACGTAAAGCAGCCATGGCCCAGACCTGAAAGCACACTGCTTGTTGCTATTCCTGTTGCTGTCGTGTGTTATTGACGCGGAGTGGTCTGCTAAGGGCATCGGCATTCGCCATAGCAGTGGTCATGTATCCGGAGAACAAGACCGATTCTCTTGATTGTCGTATTCCTAATAGATGCATCTCTTACACCCTCCACCAGCACCGGAACCAGCACCACCAGGACCGCCACAGCCACGATCATGAATCGTGACTGTCACTACCGAAATCGTTTTGCGACCATCTTGGGACCTTGCTGTTGGACTACGAGCCCAGGCATTGCCCCTATGCCATCCTGGGAGTTGCTCAAAACGCAAGCACCGAGGACATCAAGCGCGCCTTGGCTGAGGTTGATTCGGGACGTGCGGTACGGGCCTGTAGGTTTTCGGCTTACTGCCCCAGTTTTGCAAATCGGCTTGCCGCAACATGAGCATGAAAAGACGAACGTCCACTGTGTCGCTATGTTCTGAAGAACCCTGCTGCAACAAGAGTTCATGAGATTCGAAAAACTCGCCACATGATGCCTCGGTGCGCCTATCTCAAGCGCAGTGGAGAGCTCACTTGTGATTCAATCGTTCTTGTCGGCCGTATGTGTATACTGTAGGTAATGGTAGGCAAACCTTGTCCCTGGCTCCACCGGCAGTCCCATACCTTGCAGATGTCCGCAGCGTAGACAAGGCAAGTGATAGCTATGAGATGGTGAACCAGTCACCAGGCTTGTTCATCAAGTCATTGTCGTGGTGAACAACATCATCACGCCAACAAGTGGGAAGCGCACACCTGGGTCACAAGCTGATCTGCGTGCCGAAGGTTGCGCCGAAGGTTGCTGACGTGAAACCTATCCAGCAACACGCACGGATGGGCAAATTGATATTTGCCAAACTGATGAGCATACTTCAAGGCTAGGAGTCCTCAGCAGGCTTGGTCACTTGGTCCTTTTTGGCTACAGGCTGTGGTATGGGTGTTCCAGCTTTTGGAAGCCTAATGTACAACCTGGAAAAGACAGAACCTGTAGCATAAGGACCCCCAACAAGCTACCCTGAGCCTGGCTTTGCCGAGTTGTGACTTCCAAATTGCTAAGAAGCCCCCCATCTTTTCTTGAAGCCTCAACCCAAGAGCCATCGTGGCGACTGAAGGTGCCTTCAAGGAGAGGGCGAAAATCACGCATCCGGATGTCGTGAAGGGCAGGGACAAGCATTTCCGAGAAATGGTCCGTGACCCAGGGTTTAGGGTTAAGCAGGTAAGAGGTATAGGTTGCTTCAGCTCGACCTCAAACCTCAAGCCTGAATCTCTCTATATTCTAAGTCGCTTAGCCAGCTTAGTCTCCAGAGTGAGGCTCAAACGACCGGCATGCAGAAGGACTACAGCTGTCGGTGCCAGAGCACTAAAGCAACGGCTCTCAAGGAATGAAACCGCCATCGTTGGCAATATCAATCTAGGAGTCGGCACGATCGTAGTCCGTTCCTGATGCCTTATAGTTAAACCCAATTCTAAATTTTGAGGCTCAAATAAATCTTGTAATTCATTGTCATGAAGGAGCAGCAGCTGAGATTCACACGGCCCAAAGACAAAACTAGCCCTGGACTCTGCGAACGTGAGAGCGCAATGAAGAACAAGACGCGGGACGGACGCTCGGAAAGATGCCAATAATTTCAGGCTGCTGCAAGGATAGCTGCTCTTTAACGGCTTGGAATTTGTTCAAAGCACTGTAGCTCTGTCGTGTTGACGGCGTTTTGTCCAAGAGTCACTCTCATGAGCCTATCGGACCTGACCTACTCTACGCGACTACCCGTACGAGCAGGTTCTCGAACCCAAGCATCGAAGGCTACACCGTGACACGCTAACTTGCCTCCCAGCATAGACTGCCATAGACTGTGTCATAAGAACCATGGTATTGCAAGTACTGTATCGTAACGTCGAAGCCAACTGGCTCACGCTCGTAAGGTTGAAATAGAAACTAAGCCCGGCCCGTTACAGTAACCCTTTATACTGCCTTTATAGCAACCCATCCGGTACCCCTTCTAAATGGTAACCCTTGTATCGTAGTTCCTAGAGCCCTAGAGTGCTCAGGTCGATGCCTATCGGGTCCTCAGGGACCCAAGGAAGCGCGCAGAGCAGCCTGGCCATGAGCATGAGGAAGCCGGGGTGACTATAAGGGCCTGGGGAATTGTGAAGACCATTCCATCAATGACTATAGTAAGAATGACTGGTCGTATTCCCTTAAACTATTGATTATAGTCATAGTCATAGTCCACTTATAGTATCATACAACCCCAAAGCCTTTTGCGAATTATTAAGGCTTGCACATTATGACGGGAGCTCGTAGGGGTCCTTGCTCCTTTGGGATTTCGGCTGTAGTTACTGTAGCTGAGATTCGACGGAAATTGTCGTTAAAAACAACTTCAGCGGTGACCATCGTGGGTTTTCACGGTTCATCATGGGTTTTCACGGTTGCGTTTTCCTTTCACTATCCTTCTCTTGCCTAGCATGTGGGACGGGGGGCCACCCCGCTTTGGCGGCGAGCCACGGACCTTCCTAGGCCACATGACCCCAAACCGTCCGTAACGCGGACCAGGCCTGACTAGCTGGACAAGGCCGTAGACTAGTTACGCAATGCGACGGCTTCAAAACATACACGGACCTCAAGCTCTGCACTTGGTACCGAGCTGAGCTGATGCAGATTTCGTCGGTTGGTATCCGGTAGGTTGCGGCTTCTCGCATATTCGCTTGCTACCACCAGCCTCTTTATGGCTCGTAGCATGTGTCAGGAATGGAAGGAAAAGGGAGTGCTTTCCGAACCAATGGAAAGCAAAGAACAGCTACTGAGTCATGCATGATGGCCCGCTAAGGCTGCTAAAGTACACAGCCTTGTCCGGCAACACACCCGAAGCACGACCACGACGCTCAGACGAAGCCATCAGTGTCGCCACCTCTTCCTGAATTGCCTGAAGCTCTAAATGTGTTCGAGCCTTTGCTGCTTAGGCATGACCGAGAGGTGCGGTGCTGAGGGCCCGGGCAAACAAGACTACTCCAGAGGGAGCGGTTACAGGCATCGAGTCGTGGCATCATGCTACCAGTGTCGTGTCATCCGTATGCTAAAAAACACTGCGACGAGTATAGCTGCACTTTTGGCTGCGACGACCATGTCCTCGACGACGACCGCGATGACCGCGAAGGGGAACTGTAGCTACTACCGGAACATGACTGAGGTCGCGAAGCAACGGGGCGAGCCTGATCTCAGCGACGGGTGGCCCCGTGGCGAAGGCCGAGCTGATCAGTGAAGCAAGGAGATTCTAAGTTGTGGTGTGAGGTTTGTAGTTCGATAGCAGCTTCTAGGAAAGAGGCTCCCGGCCTGGGGTCCGCGGTCACAGTGAAGATCGACCAAGAAGACGTAGCTTGTGCACGTGTCAGGGTGCATGTCCTGACGTGATGATCCGATTGTTTTGAGGGCGATGAGGGCATTTGAGGGCTGATCTCTTGGAGGATCCCGTTCTGACATGTCGCACGTCACACGTGCCTGCATGTATTCTCTGCTGTCTCTTTCCCGACATGATTTAGAGAAGGTATTGGTCTGTCTTGTGGGTCAAGCTGGGCAGTAAGGGCAGCAGTCGAGTCCCTTGTGAAAAAAATTGGTCAGTGTTGTCAATCTTGGTTGGTTTATCCTGCCGAAATTCACAGTCATACACGCTTCTCGCTTCACCCTAAAATCAGGGGCTGATGAAGTCGCCCCTCCCAGCACTACCCCCCTGAAGCTTGCTAAAGCTGCTAAAGATTGCACACCACGGGCTGATGGACAGAAGCGTAATTAATGCTAGTTGGGCTTAATTAGGCTTAAGCTTAATTAGGCTCAATGAAGCGAAACTGAGCTAGACAGACTCGGCAATGTCGTAGGAGGTTTGGGGATATAGAATGATGTGTGGGATTAGTTCCATGTTGGGAAGTGGTAAGTACTCCAGGTCCTAATTAGGTCTGGCACCGAGATCCTGAGTCTTGTGCCCCAAGCCCAAATCAACCTATCAGCCAAACAAGCCCTTTTCCAAAAAGCCCGAAGCCCTCAGAGTAAAGCAGCTGACCAACCTTGCCTAAACCGAACTAAGCCCGATTACGCCCTTAAAGCCCGAAGCCCTAAGCCACTCGTCTGGCGGAATCCTCGCCTGTCTTCAGCGAGCATGAGAGTGGAAGCCCCGTTATATGCCCGNNCCCCCCCCCCCCCCCCCGACCCATCTCAACGAGGCCAGGGCCTTTCCGAAGCGGCCCGCGCGAAGCTCTACAACTATCCGGCAACCGCCTCAGCCATCTTTAGATGGATCCTTGAGTGACATGTAGAACTAAAGCTGAAACGTAAGCAGCTCTATCAAATCTTGCATCTTAAGCTGCCTCCTGTCACCTTGTTTACAGAGCCTTTTGATGTTTCAGTGTTGTTACGTTGACCAGCCGGTTTGAACTATGGAGACCAATAGCCAGACAGTCTACCAAGATACATAAGACGGGATTACTTTGCAGAGAGCATGCCGTGCCAGTATATGTTCTGCAGGCGATGTGATAAAACAAGCAGAACTATCTTAACCTGCGCGAAATTGATGGTTCCAGCTTGCCCCCTCCCGCACAACAGTCCAGGAAGCATCCCTGAACTCGAAGGCATCTTCCTAGCACGACATTCCTCTTCCCCCCCATGCTTCCTTGAGCTCTCCCCACTATGGGGCGTTCAACAGAAAGAGTCCAGAGGTAGGCAACTTCCTGAAAGGTCCATTTCAAAGGGATCCAAGCATGCAGCCCAGTAGTTTGCGATCTTGGTACCTTCTCGAAGGCCCAAAATCCTGAGTCGTTTGGGAACCCCGGTTCAGGGCGCGTGAAAGCTTCACCATCAGATCAGCGAATATCCGACCCTAATAGACAGGAAATCAGGCTTCGGAGTTCCTTCCTGCCAGAAACTCCTATTGCTCAAACCCCAGACGCCTTTCGGTCGAGGTGGGCGGTGCAGGGCCCCGCTCCCGAAGCCAACACAGATACAGTGGGCAAGGCACAGCAGGCATGCAAGGCAGGATGCCGCGTGCATCTCTCATGGTGAATGGGTGGTCCCGAACTTGCTGAGCCGAGAGCTTCATTATGCTTAATGTAGGGGCCTGAATAGTTTGACCTGCCTGAGAAGCGGCTCGAGTGATTGATTCTATGGTGCTGTGTGCAAGGCGCACCAGATGCTTCCGGAGCCTGAGTACATTGAAGTGTTGTTTGCCTCAAAATGCCCTCATCAAGGCCTCGCCTGGCCCTTTCGTCCGAGGATAAAGCCATCCAAAGCCGGTGCATTTTGCCGAAAAAGATGATGTCAAGGTTCTGTTCTGTATACACAAAATTAGGTCTCGGTCCATCGGGCCTAGGGTTCGGCCGTCGTCTGGCTAGACTTGGGTCCCGAAAGCAAGAGAGGGGGTTTAGGCCAGGGAGGCTCAAGAAACTGCAAAGAAAACGGGCTCTGTTCTGAAATTTTCCCAACAGTAGCGGCCACATTGCACAGGTTCTAGCACGCTGCAGGAAGCCCGTGCCCTACCAGTGCTCATCAATTGATTCTCCGCGCATTGAAGTCAACGGCAAAGATTCGCTAAAAACCTGGCCAACGGCAGATCGCAGCGCATTATCCTTCAGCATGGTACTTGCGGGCCAACCGGAATTAGCTCTCACGGTGAGCCTCAGGAGCCTTATATAGACAGGCCCATGCTGCTGTGTCAAATTACAACCGTCTCCTGCTCAGGTCGCGCCGATGTTCTTCTTTGCCCTCTTGGGCTGCCTCTTCGCCTACAAGCACTACCAAGCCAACGACCGACAGAAGCCAAAGTAACAACGATAGTCAGAACCAATTATGACGTAATACATTCTAATACGCCGTGGTAATCCTGATATGTAAGATCACATGAGCATGAAAGGGACATTGTGGCCGTAGTCAGATGCCGGGAACAAGTTGGAATTTGAAGAGCTGTCCGTGACTTTTCTACTTGTATCATGTGCTGTCCGGATTTGTGTTAAGCCATACCGTTCAATGCTACCAGTAACTATTCAACGCAATCAGGTGCCGCAGTTTAGAGTTACGGGTTCTGATGCTAGCGAACGTAGTTGTCAAGGTTGATATTTGATTAGACTCGTAGGTCATAGGAATGTACAGCGGTTCGCTTCTCGGCATGCAGGACGAGAGCAAGTTGCGTCCCGAGCTCTACTCTATGCGCGCACCGGTCTCTCCGGCATGTAGTTGGAGTGCGGCGCGTACC
>CAJNJA010060298.1:1631-23734 GCA_905231915.1 Symbiodinium necroappetens
AAACCCTCAACCCTAAGCCCTAGCACCCTTAGATGGAGGAGCCCTAAACCCTAAAACCCTAGCCCCTAATCCCTAAAACCCTAAACACTAAACCCTCAAGCACCCTTAGATGGAGGACTTCTCCCGGACGAGGGCCCCTGCAGGCGGAAGCGGATGGCACGGTCCGGGGAGGCGAAGAGGTGTGCCTCAGAGGAGGCCAGGGCTTTAGGGGTTTAGGGCTTTAGGGGTTTAGGGGTTTAGGGGCTTAAGGGTTTAGGGTTTAGGGGTTTAGGGCTTTAGGGGTTTAGGGTTTAGGAGTTTAAGGGTTAGGGTTTAGGGGTTTAGGTTTAGGGTCTTCGGAGTTGGGCGTCGGGTGTTCGATTAAGGGCGACAGAGTAACCATAGTAGCAATGATGGCAGTAGCAGTATTGCCAGTATCAGTAGTAGTAGTCGTCGTCGTCGTAGTAGTAGTAGTAGTAGCAGCAGCAAGTAGCAGTAAGTAGCAGTAGAGGAAGTAGTAGGAGTCATCGTCGTCGTCGCCGCCGTCGTCGTCGCCATCCTCGCCGAGTCGTCGCATCGTCGTCGAAGTACCCCTCGTTCTGCGATCTCGTCTACGACTAAGACTGCGACTACTACTGTAACAACAACAACGACGACGACCACTACCACCACCTCTTAGTCTTATCACTTCCGCCACCGCCACCACCACCACCAACTCCACCACCACCACCACCACTACGAAGACGAGTAGTCGTCGTTTTCATCTACTACTGCACCTCCTGCTCAGTGGCGCAATGGTGTAGCTCCTGCCCTCAAACCCACATATCTTCTATCCTGAGCCGCAGACCAGGAGGAATCTAGAACTACATCCTAAATCCAGTTCCAAATTCAAAACCAAAGCGACAGACCATGAATGCTGAAGGACTAAGAACACTCACTGAACATGGGCTCGCAAAACAGGTGGGTAGGCCCTAAACTTAGGCCCTAAACCCCAAGCCCAGGAAACTACGCCGCCAGGTCTTGCCAAGTCACCACTAGCGGCGCCACCTTTTCTCGAAACCTTGGCTTGGTAATAGTCTGGCATGCGGCTTATGGTTCAGGGCCTCGGTCTTAGGGTTCACCCATAGGCCCCTAAGTAGTTCGTTTTTATGGGTTTGTTTAGAATCCTATAAGGTAATCCCAACAAGGAACTACATAGGGGCCTATGGGCAGGGTCTAGCTTTGTTCGCAAGGATTGACATGGAATATGGCACTGTGGTTTTGGCTCTCAGTGCCTAAGGCCTCGGTGGTTTTTGGCACTCAAGTCTTCACGTGATGTTCTATTGGGGCTTAGGGATTTGGAGCTTGGTTTAGGGTTTAGGGTTTTGGAACCACTTAAACCTCCTGAATCAAGGGTGCCCTTTTGCCCAGTGTTCAGGTTTAGTGTGGAGACCCAACAATAGAAGGGTGTTTAGGGTACTACCGGAAAGCCATAGCAAAGGATTAAACCATCCCTCTATACGCATCATAGAAAACAGTACCCATAGACTCCATCGTAGATCCTTTTAATCCTAAATATAAACCACAAAGAAGAACTACTATGGAGCCTATGGGTACCCTGTATAGATACATTCTAAGACGCCTTTACGGGCACTGCTGCCTTACCGGAGGACCTCGACGGCCCCCTGCCAAAAAGGAAGACACCCGAACCCAGATCAGGGCTTGCGACCGTAGGTGTTGAGTTTGCGTTTGGGGCTTAAAGAGTTTAGGGTTTAGGGTTTAGAGTCTTAGGACCCTGCAGTTTGGCTTAGGACCGTGTGGTTTCGGGTTTGGGGACCGTGCAGTTTAGGGTTTAGGATCATAGGGTTTCGGGTCCAGGGTTTGAGACCGTGCAGCTTAGGGTTTAAGGCATACAACCTGCACAGTGGAGGATAGTTTTGAGGCTGCAACTGCCTGGGCTCTTCTGAAGCAAAACTTTAAGGTCCAAGAAAGGCAGACGCTTGACGACATACACAGAATGCCAAAGCCACACAATTACCAACATGAGATCATAATTGTGCTAGAACAGACCGGAAAACCTTCTTCGTTCTGCTTCTCCAGATCCAAATCCTACCATGATGACGTAAGATTTGGATCTGAAGGCCAGAGCTGAGAACCTGCAAAGCGGAGGACCACTACGTCCTCTTGGGCACGCATCCTTCCTCCAAGACCTGAGACCCCAAATAGCCCAAACTAGCCCAGAGGGTCCATACATGTATATATATATATGTACGTATGTATCTCTCTCTCTCTCTCCCCCTTAAATATGTGTATACGTATGTGTATATATACATACATGTATATATTGTATATACATATGTATATATATAATATACAATATTATCAGTATGGATTTAGGCCCCTAAACCTTTCCCGATTATGATTGTTGTATCCGAATTCATTTTTTAGTATATATTCACCCTCTAGGAGAGACTATTGACACTGGGTTGTGTACTGTTTGTACGCCTGGAGTCCCTAAACCCTAAACCCCGAAACCCCTAAACCTTGAGGAACGCCAAGACGCCAAAGGTCCTAGACTCTCAACCGGAGGCAAACCCCAAACCCGAAAAGGCGAGTTTGAATGCCCTGAACCCGAAACCCTGAATCCCTAAACCCTGCGGCAAACCCTAAACCTAATGGTCCATGTACCCAAATAGATATACTTTGGCCTTAAAGTAGTCCCTATAGTACGTACTTTGGGGCCAACGTATATACTATTTGGGTATATGGACCTTTAGGGTAAACCATCCCAAACCCTAAACCCAAAGCCCAAGACACTACACCCTAGTAGGCCCCAAACCCCAAACCCTGTACCAAACTGAGCAGCTCCTCTTCCTTCAGCTTCACCTAAACCCTAAACCAATCTGAGCAGCTCCTCTTCCTTCAACTTCACGCTGATCTTGAGGATGGCCGGAAGGACTTGAGCGGCCTCTGGGATGAGCTACCCTTGCAGGTTTGGGGGTTTAGGGTCTAGAGTTTGAGGGTTTAGATGGTTTATAGGGTTTATAGGGATTAGGGATTTTAGGGCTTACGCTTTATATTTGTAGGGTTTATAGGGTTTAGGGTTTATAGGGCTTAGTTTTTGTTGGACACCTTTTTTCCGACTGCTTGTCACTGACGGAGAGCCCCACAGGGCAGGTACTGATAGGTTCGTCCCATCAACTGGTTTAGAATTTAGGGTTTAGGGGTGTAGGGATTTAGCGTTTAGGGTAGAGGCTCTATGACAGAAAGCTGGGCGGCCAGATCACATCCGACCCTCAGAAACACGGTTTAGGGTTCAGGGTTTAGGGCTAAGGGTTTAGGGGCATTACCTTAAGGACCCTAAACTATGGGAATTGTGGTACATTCCTTACTGTGGGTCATGCAGGATTTACATCATCAACCATACGGGGCCTTCGTGACAGCGCTATGTCAACTCCCAGGATGGAAATCGAACCTCAAACCTGTCTAGCGCGCATGCCGTCCTTAAACCCGAACCCCTAAACCCTAAGCCCCTAAACCCTAAAACCTAAACCCTAAACCCCCAAACCCCTAAACCTCTAAACCCCTGAACCCTAGACCCTAAACCAAAAGGAATACCTCTAAAAACCCTTCACCAAATCCTTAGAAAGGTAGGAGATCGGATTCCGGGGACCATTGGGGATATAGATCCTCTCAATGAGGTTCCCCCCCCTTTTAAGAGGGGACCTACAGTAAGGTCTCCCTAATGTAGGGGCCTACATAATTACCAATGCTATTTTGGGGGCTCCTTATTATAATTCGAGCGTAATGGACCCCAAAACCCTATTCCAATTATTAAGGCCCCCCAAAAGTAATGCTACCTAGGACAAGGCTCCTTTAGGAGTTCCTCTAAGGCTGAGGCTTTAGGGTTTAGGTTTTAGGGTTCAGGGACTCCCTTTCCTGGAAAACATGTCTGCAGAAATCACTCCCGAGCATCTTCTGGGCTCGGAACCTCCAGGTCCTAAGGGTTTAGGGTTCGGGGTTCTAGGATTTAGGGTTTAGGGTTTAGGGTTGAGGGACTAAGGCTGTCTTATTAAGGCTTGTTGGGACGAACGGGCTGGGGCAACCCTTTATTCCACACAAGCCCCTACAAGCATCAGTATCCTACAGCCCTAAGCCCTACAGAAGTACAAAACCCTATAACCAAGCAACAAAAACCCAAACAACCCTCAACCCGAAAACCTGACCAACGCCCTAGAGTCCGAAACCCTAGTTGAAACCTAGCTACACCCTCAAACCCAATCTAAACCTCAGAAGCCCTCAACTACCCTAAACCCTCAGCAGCGCTTCTTCCCTGAGAAGTCGCCTCCTGACCCGGGAATTTCTGCGCTGCGAGGAGATCGGGAAGCACCTGAACCAAGACCAGGGTTGTTCTTTGAAGGTTCCTGTCTTAGTTGCCGAGTTCATAAGCACCAAAAAAGTGTACACTGTCAGTTCTATAAGGGTTCATATTATGCCAAACAGTTTGAAGTGTAGTCTTTCAGCTACGAAGTTGTTGAAGGCTCCTAGACGGGCTTTCTTGTCTGCGTGCTCATGATAAGGCACATAGACAGTTATGGCTTCACGAGGAGCTCTTTTGAGACCTTGAGCCAACGTTTGGAAATATAGAGCCGGGGGAGTGGCCTGGGTGTTTGTCAAGGACTGTGTACACACGGCAAAATCGACCAACCACATTACGAGCGTGTAATGGGGTAATTTTCCCACACCATGGTAACTTGGTATAGCCTTCCTTTTGCCCGAGGAAAACCTACTAGTACGGATAACCCAGTAACCCATTACTTAGGTATCTGGGCTCTCGGGGAATGCGCAATTTCACGACAGATGCACTGCGATGTAAAGGGTATAAACCCTAAACCCTGAACCCTAAATCCTAAGCCCCAAACCCTGAACCTTAAACCCTAAGCCTATCCCACAGCTTGGGTACCTTGCCTACTTTAGGCAATGGCTCGAAGCATAAGACCCAAGATGAAGTCCTCAATTGACAAATTGAAAGACCAAAACCGGAATCCCCTAAAACTAAAACCGCAGACCCTAATCCTCCAGAGTAAGCCTTCGGCTTTTCCGCAACAGACTGAAGGCCCACAGCAGTCAGTGGACTTAGGGCTTGTAGGCGTCACGGGTTCTTTATCCACAGTGTAGGATTTAGGGTCGATACCCCAGCTGTCTTGCGGTCTAGCGCGTACGAGATGGTAGCCATGCGATCATTGCCTGCAATGGCTACTGACAGCTCATTGCACTAGAACCGATAAAGCCTATATACCCAAGAATTTTTGAGTAGGTTGGGATTATATAAGTAGTTCTCTAAATTAGGGTCCCTTTTTTGGGTCCCCAAAAAGTACGGCACCCTATATAAAAAGGACCCGCCCAAAAAGGGACCCGAATTTGGAGAGCTACCCGAATGGCTAGTGAACGCAACCCCCAGCAGGTCCACGGAACCTCAAAACTTCCCTAAGACCTTAAGCTTCCAAACGACGTCCTCGATGGCAGTAGTCGTAGTAGTCGTCGTAGTAGTAGTAGTAGCAGCAGCAGCAGCAGCAGTCGTCGTCGTCGTCGTCGTCGTGGGTTTTGCTGCGCGAAAAGGGGTGTTTTGGGTGTTGGTTTTTGAAAATTTCGGGGCTTACGTTTGTTTAACAGGTATGTTGGACTTCGTCGTTGCTTTTCAGCTTATATCTTTTTCGGGGTTTGGTCTTCAAGACCTGTACTCTCAAATGGCAAGGGTGCCTGCCGCTTCTGCACGCCCTCAGAGAGCCCGTCCAGTAGGCTGGGAAGTCCTGGCAAGTTGGGGGGGTTAGTTGGGTTTAGTAAACTGAACAGGAACTACAAAGGAGACCATGGGGAAGGGTGCCCATTGCCCGTGTGTGGTTCCTCTGAAGGGTTCCTCTAGAGAGTTCTACAAGGGTCTCTGTTGCTGTTCCATAGGGTGGTATTTTCTATTATATGGTTTCAGAGGGCTGTAGGATTTTGGCCTACAGTTGCAGCAGCAGTCGTCAATAAACAGCTCGCAGGTTTGCTGTTAACCGCCCTGACAGAGAGCTTGGGCGACCTCAGGTGTTGAACAAACCTTAAACCCTTCACCGGCGCTAAATTTAAAGCCCTAAACCCCACCGGCACATGTATGTGGGTCTCCGACCTCCCGTTTTGCGGCGCTCAAGCTCCCCAGTTCGTCTGTACAACGCAAGAACTGCTATTACGATCAGTCATGGATTTGAGGTCTGAAGTTCACAAGTTTAGCAGCTATAGCTTCAGGTTTTTGGACCTTAGGAGAGGAGACACTCAAGCGGAAAAAAAAAAACGCCCCCCAACAAGAACCTAAGACACCCTGCGTCACAGAAAACCGACCCAAGCGCCAGCGACTAGCAAGCATTTCGACCCAAACAGTCAATCCACAACCTGAAGCCCTTCAGCCCCAAGCCCTGCAAGCCCTATAACCCCTGCACAATAGAACCTAACGTAACCACCGAGAACCTATTTTTTTAAGGATGTATATAAAGAAATGATAGTTAGTTTAGATAAGATCTAAACCCTACACCCTACATACCTTAGACCGTCAACTCCAAGCGGCCCTACACCCTTAGTCTAGGCTCACTCTCCACTGCAAGGCAGGCCTTCGAAAAATGCCTCCTTCTCTTCGGGAGACCTGAAAAAAGAACGAGTTACCCAAAGGCCCTAAGGGTGGCAGGCGAGGTGATTTGACAGTTTAATGTCTTTCAGTTTAGATGTTAGGGTTCAGGGTTTAAAGATTAAACTCTTTTCAGTTTAGATGGGCAAGGGCTTGTTACCAGGCCTATTCCTTGATGATCTCATTTTCAACCAAACCATCCTAAACCCTAAAACCTAAAGCGTTACATATGGAATGCCCAAGTAGTCGTCAACTTGGTAGTTTGGAAGCACTTGTGCTTTGTGGAATCTTGTAGTATGTCCTGCAGTATAAGTACATTCAAGGTACTTTATCTTTACGTGTGTTATCATATGCGTTATCACTTGCAGAAGGAGTCGCAACAAACACAGCTCAGTTGAAATCGCAGAATACGAAATCCTGCACAGAAAACACAGGTGCCCGGCTTGATTTGAAGACTTGCCAGGAAGGAAAATACCTGCTGCAGTGTCGCGGCAGTTAAGGTTTGCGTGGGCCAACAAGCCTGTGGGGCCACGGACGAACACTCGACCAGGACAGCTGCGTGAAATGCTTCAGGGTATATACCATTTGGGTAATATAGAAGCCAAAATATCTACCAATATGTAATCCTAAAAGATCCTTGCTGTAACTACACTATAAAGCCGCGCAAAACGCTTTTGTAATTCTGAAGGCCCCTAAATTACATGGACCCTTAGGGCTCCCTATCTTTGCACAACTGCGGCTTCGAATGCTTTTTTGGGTTACCGTACCCATAGGCTCCATAGTAGTTCCCTTTTGCGGTTTATATTTAGGATCCTATAAGGTAATCGCTAAAAGGAACTACTATGGAGCCTATGTGTACAGGATCCCCCTCAGGGTCCAAGTTGAGGGTTTAGGGTCTTGGGCGATTTGATCATTTAGGGCTGTTGAGGGCTTATGGCCTTCAGGGTCCAAGTACTCTGTAGTAGGTTTAAGGTCTTCAGGGTCCAAGTACTCCGTAGTGTAGGATTTTTGGGGTGCCAAGAAACCACAAATAAGCACTACCTGGACGGCTCGGGTCCTAAACATAAACGCGCTGGAAACCACTCAACGAAAAAAGGAACTATATTTTGGTAGGGGGGCGGTTGAACTGTTGATGGTTCGAGGTAAACCTTGAACCGCGAGGTGGGTTGGGGGATTCTCCCCCCCCAAACTGGGTCCCTAACCCCGAAAAAACCACGCAACCGAATCTGTTTAGGGTTTAGGGTTTAACCCTGAGCCCTAAACCCGAGGGTCACCGAAACCCTACAGTCAAAGTCTGAGTCCTCAACATCAGCCCACAGCTTAATCTCTGACCTCTCCCTGAGGCTCCATGTGCGTTTACATATGTATATATATATGTATTTATTTATACATATCATATCATATCATATCATATCATATCATATCATATCATATCATATCATATCATATCATATATATATATGTACATACATATGTATATATATATTTTCGGCATTTCGAGGCAATCAGTGGTGTACGCTGCTCTAATTAAGTTGCATCGGCCTTGAGGCTCGCAAAAGGGCTACCCCAAGGGCTTTGCCAGAAAGTAGCCGGGGCCACGACAGAGCACAGACGTCCTTTACAAACGTGCTCCCATAGCTCACCGACTTGACTGGGCATGAAGCAAAGCGGATCATCGAGCGCGGCTTCGGCTGTGCACTTTCCACTAGGCCTCGCTTTCGAAGCTTCCCAATCGGGGCCCAGGATTATCAGAAAGGGCTCTGGGGTCCCGCACTCCTGTCGACATAGAGCCAAAAGTGGGCTCCATTCGATGGTCTCCCGCTGCTCCTGGAACAGTTCCAGCGACATCTCCTTGGCGCCTGCTTCTTCTCGGGCGTTGGTAATCTGCTGGTGCCAAACCTCACGCTGTTGCAGCACCTCCACCACCCGATGGGAGGACTCCTCATCCCAAGGACTCTCTCCGGCGCCAATTAGGATATCCGCATCCGCTCCAGCTTGTAGTAGGACTTCACATTCCTCGCTGTAGTACAGCGGGTGTCGGCTGAGCACAGCCAAGAGTGTGTCCTGGAGGTCACCGTTGGTGGACCAGATTCGCTGCTCCAGTAGGACCTCGCTGATCTCCCTGGAAGCACGCTTCTGTACTTCTGGCCAAACTTCCTCACTGTCGTTCTCCTCGGGCTCGTAGATCTGGCATGTCGGTGCAAGGTTGTATTCCTCCACCGCTCGCTTCCTGTGGTCCTTGCTTCCCTGCCCAGGTAGGGCAGTCTCCACCGTGTGACCACCTCGCCAGAGTCGGTTGACACACGTCCTGGAAGTACGAAGGTGCACCCCTAGGCGCTCGGTGGACCAGAATTGTTTGCCACAGGCGCGGCAAATGGATCCAGCCACACACTTTCGGTGGGCAGCTTCGCGACCATGAGTCTTGTAAAAGTGGGCTCCCAGGCCCCCTTTTGACCGAAAGGTCTTAGAACATCCACGGCATCCCCATGTCGTGGCCTCTTGGGTGACCCCTGGCATCTTTTCCCGGAGCTGTCTGTAGAAATGCCAGATACCAACGATCGCCGCATCTCGTCGACATTGTTTCTCATGTTCCTGGTGGAGGGCTTTCTTGACCCGGTACTTGAACTGGCCCCCCTGCTCCTTCAAGTAGTGCCACCAGCTGGGCCACTCAGCCACGGTAACACAAGGCAATTCCGGGAAATAAGTCCGAATCATGTCCAGGTCGTGGCGAATCACTGCAAACCACTGTTGCTCCTGTTGGAGTACACCCCATAGGAGATCCGGTCCAGTTTGCACCATTGCTGTCAATGTCGTCAATCTGGACTTAACAGCATGGAGCTCAAGTCTCCAACGGTTGGTCGCAATGTGGACAAAAGGGGCCGGGATGGTGAAAATGCGGTCACCGGGGTAGCGAGGGCATAGAAGCTGTCGAAGGATCCGGGTATATCCTTGGCAGAGCGACTTCCAAGCCTGTCCCTCCGGGATCCAGAGCGAAAGGTTGAACATTGTCGAGAGGACCGACATCTCGAAAAGTTGAGCTCTGACATCCAGTGGGATCTGCACGTTCTGGAAGATGAGCTTCTTTCCCGAGTCCATGGCTGAGGTTGCCATGGAAAGGCGACGTCTCATTTCGGGCTTCATGCTCAGCTTGGCATCCATGATCCCTCCCAGATGTACGTACTGCGGCGCCACCGGGATCTCAACCCCGAGGTCTTCCAGCACTAATGCAGTTCGCCCATGCCCGAAGTGGCTCTGTCTCGCCTTCTGGATCCCTTTACCAGTCAGGGCCACCACAATGGTGGTCTTGCCCCGCTTCAAATTGGGCTGCAACCCAAAGTCCTGACAGATCCCAATCGTCAACGCAGCAAGACGTTTGCCTTTTCTCAGGCACCTGTCCGGGTCTGGGTCATCGAAGGGGAGGGCCGTATCATCGGCCCACGTCACATCGCGCAATGCGATGTCCTCACCACGTTCCGGGCCGCCGAAGATGCCCTCGTCCATGGCAACCGTTGTGTGGCTGACGATTTCCTCGCCACAAGCTGCTTCCCATATTCGGCCCAGGACTCTCGAATACAGGTAAGCAAAAATCGCATCTGCGAGTGATTCTCCTGGTCTACTGCCGGCATGTGTCATGGCCAGCCGGGTACCGTTGGCGTGCTTTGTGACACACCAGGTACGATGGTGCACATCCTTCATCATAGCTCTCAAGGGGTCAGAGAGTCCGGCCTCGGCCATGATGCCACCATTCCTGACAATCTGCCAGAGTCCGTCCATCTCCTCCGGCCCCAGGTTGAACCGTTTCATCAACCATATGATCGTGTCGTCATAGTTGATCTCGCCTGTCACTGCCTCTCTGAGAACCCTGTAGTAGGCAGCAGTGGTGTCGAGGAATATCATTCCTGCCGACCGTTTGCTGGAGCTGCAGTATCTGAATCTTGCAAATACATACAGCGAAGCATAAGCAATCGGTGCCCGGACTTTGCTTCCAAGATGTAGCGGGTGCAGCTCAGCTTGTAGATGGCATTGAGTTTTGTTTCGCAACCATCTGTGAAATGTTTTCCCCACCACGCTGGAGATAAACAGAGACCTGTGATTCGCCGGGTTGGAAATCTCACCCGCCTGTTTCCAGGCGGAGTAAATAACTCCTCCTCTCCACTGCACCGGTTGCTGGAGACCCCATGCTGCTTTCAAGAATAAGGGCTCCAGAACTGTAGCTGCCGATACTGGGCAGGCACGAAGGACCTCGCCCGGTATGCCATCCAAACCCATGGCCTTGTTGGTCGGGGCAGTACGGCAGATGCGTTCGATTTCCCCGACAGTTGGGAGATCGTCCGCTGTCCACACCACACCTTCCTCGTACTTCTGGGCAGCGTCCGGCATGTTAAGGAAGGCCGCCGGCTCCATGATCTTGCCATATTCCTGGTCTCCAAAATGTTGCAGCCAGATACGGTCATGGTCGTCCTGGTTTCGAGCCGGGTTTCCTTTGGCATCCAGCAGCAGGGGCAAGGGTCTGGAGGATGGCATTCGCTTCCGTCCTCCGACACCGTGTCGCTTTGCCCTTTGCAAGATGCTGGCGGCGCTTTGCGGGCCCTCGGCAACGATCGTTCTGAGGTACTGGGCCTTGCCAATGTTTATCGCCTGCTTGATGCGGTGGGTTGCATAACCAATGGCACTGGCAGCCAGCTGGTATAGTAGCCCGTCTTTCCTCACCAGAGCTTCGACAAGCCCTTGGCCTCCCGTGGACCATTGATAGAAAGCTGCTGCAAGGCCTCGCGCCCACATGAACTTTCTTTGCCCCGTTCTTCGCTTCAGGGCCAGTTTTTGATCTCGCCATTGCCATACCTCCGCTGGGATGTAGGAGGTGCGGGTGATCTTCGGCGCCGGAAAGTGTGTCTCCAGCACCTGGCACACATATTCCTGCATTTGTTGGCAGTGGACATCAACATGTGTCCACCAGGGGGGCGGCTGATACGCCTCAAGTGCTGCTGTGAGGATGGCCTTGCCCTCCGGCGTGACCATCTTCTCTCGGTCATAGCGAGGCCTCCAGAGTTTTTGGGTCGCTGCATCACTCCAGGTTTGTCCCACCATGTCCATAGAGGCCACATAGTGGTCATTCCTGACCGCCGCCATGTCAATTTCATGATCTGTATAGCTGCGAACCTGCGAAACCCACGAGCTGCCTCCAACCACCAAATAGTCA
Source organism: Symbiodinium necroappetens (assembly GCA_905231915.1). Classification (NCBI taxonomy): domain Eukaryota; class Dinophyceae; order Suessiales; family Symbiodiniaceae; genus Symbiodinium; species Symbiodinium necroappetens. The sequence continues at coordinate 13,448 of CAJNJA010060298.1, forward strand.
ATCCTGTGGTACTGGCCATTGGCATGACAGAACGTTTCACTCGGGCCACAATGGAGCTCATCGAAGGTGGCCGGGATCCATAGGTTGCTGGCCGTCAACATCTCAACCAAATGGGCTCCTGCCTCATCAGGCTCTCCATATTCCAGGGATCCAGTGGTCGGGTGGATGTTGCAAGGGACTCGTCCATTGCCGTCCATACCACCGATGATGATGTCAGCCTTGCCCATGGCCTGCAGCTGCTGTTGCAAGGCAGTGAGGAAGGTCATTCGCTCCTCTGCCTTGTCGTGGTGGGGAACATGGGCAGAGAAAAGTACACATCTCATCCCACCTTTGGCAATTTCAAGGATCAACAGCCTGGGCTCCTGGGCCTTGATCGTGACATCGTGCTCATCGACCTCCAGGGCCTGTCCGTTCACATCGAGGAAACCCATACGTCGGTGTAGCCAGATCGCAGTTCCCCAATGCTTCTGCGAGTCTGTGGAAAACCTCATATAGGTCCCTGGTGTCCACAACCCATCAGTAGTCTTCGTTTCCTGGAGGAAGATGATACGATAGCCTCCGGCTTCAAACTGGTCCGCCAGGAATTTGCTTTTGGCTCGAAGTCCCTGCACATTAATAGTGGCGCACTTCGTCGAAAAAGTGCTGCCCCTGGAAGTCCTCCCCATTCGGTTGTGGCTGGTCAGGGGGACCAGCCTTGCACTGTCCAATGGGCTTCCCTGTGGTGCAGTCTTGGGTGGGATGACAAGCCATTTCCCAGCCCTGCTTGGGATAACCTCACTCGGTCCCCATCGTGAGATCGTAGCCATCCATGACATATCAAGTCGTAGGAACGCTGCACAATTGTCTCGAGGAGGGGCGGGGAGTTCGTTCATGGTGACAGCCACGGATTTTGCAGCCACATCAACCAGCTCATTCCATGGGTGTCCTCTATGGGAGTGCACGTGTTCGTAGCTGATCCGTTGCCCGGCAACACCCTGGACATACCGGTCCAATGCTCTCAGCTTCGCCGTAAACTCGTCCTGCCCTTGCCAGAGGCCATTGGTTCCATAGCCCGCAACCTGACAGTCAAAGTAGATCTTGTAGCTGCTCGCCCTGAGGAAGTTGACACTCTGTCCAATCCACAGGAGGGCACCAGCCAAAGCCACCTGCTCAGCAAAGAGTGCAGGTGGTGACGAGGAGGACCAGATACTCGAACAGTTGCCTAGGATGCCCTCGCCAAATAGCCCGAACAAGGCAAGGGCGCCTGCACATCTCAGGAAAACCGCCACAGCATAGCCGCTCTTCCGTGGCTTCGCAAAATATGAGCCGTCAACATAGAGGTCCACCTCTACAGCGTCCTGATCCATTCCGGCTCGCAGGACCTTCGTCCAGTGGACCAATTCTGACATGGCCTTTTTTGTCTCCTGCTTGAGCTTCGGCGGCAGCTGCAGGTCTCGAAACCAGTCCGGTGGCCAAACATGAAAAGCCTGCCTGATGTCTTGGGGTTCGTGTGGGAGCTCCACAACATCCTCCTGCAGGTCAAAGCTCGGGCCAGGGACACATTTGGCCAGTTCCAGGGTGGCTGCTGTGGTACCACTCTCCTCCGGTGTGTGCTCCGGGTTACGTCTCGGGCTGCGGCTCCGTTGCCGATTGACCGGTTCCGGCGGCGGGGGTCCATGCGGGCCCGGTCCTTGTGGGGGACTTCCTATGGACAAATCAGAGGATCGCAGCACTGATTCTTCATCCTCTTCCATGTCCTCGTCGGGCTCTGTATCATCATCATCACTCTCAGTGTCCGTGATGTCTTCTGTGCGGCGGAGGGAGATCTCCAGGGTATCTCCGTCATTGACTCGGAGGTTTGTACTTCCCCGGATTTTCTTGCCACCCTTGACTACGATCGAAAAGTCAGGGAGGACATCCACCGCCAGGTCCTCCACGTACTGGCCCGGGCAGAACTCATTGCCATGGACAGCGACCCATTGGGGCCATCGCCCTACTCCTCGCAAATCCAGGATGATGATTCGATAGAGTGGGGTCGGGAAGATCTCCTGGTCTGCCACTGCCACGATCGAGTGGATGCGTTTGCCAAGGAGACATAGATTGCGAATCCTGTACGTGGGTGCGCGCAGCCAGGTATTCGCAGGATTCAACCCAAAGACACGGCACGCCACATCCATCGGTGTGAACTCTTGCGTCCTGTCAACAGGGTGTAGGTGCTGCCCCTCGGTGGTCTGGAAATCGAAGAATTTTGCTCCACGGGCTGGGTGGTCCGTGCGGGGGCTCCATCTGGCCGGGTCCTCCAGTCTGGTTTCCATGGCTGAAGCCCAGTCCACTACCGCTCCCCGGGGCAGGACCTGTATGAGTCCAGCCTGAATCGGCTGGACTCTGTCATCATGTCCAAGAGGGTGTAGCGCTCCGAATGCAAAGACGTCCATCTCCATCACCCGGGTGAGGTCCAGGTGTCGAAGCACCCACTGGCGGCTGACCAAACCCTCACAGTACACTGTGAATATTTGTCCTCCAACTGGACGGGCATCGATGAGGAGGGCAAATTTTCCAGAGACCAGCAGCCACCGAGGGACAATCATTATGCTCGCAAAATCTTCGTGGAGCTGGGGCGTTGTAGCCATGGCCCAATCCAACCAGTCTTGGTCCATCTTTTGCGTCGAGTCCAGCATTGCATCATATAGACGTTGCAGATCCAATGGAAACGGCATCGCTATGTCGACCGATTCCGGGGCAAAGTACGGTGAGCACAACCAGGCCGAGATGTGACTTGCCCTCGGCGCATTCTCATCAATCCACTGCCACTGTTCAGGTAGTGGATCGTCTTCTTCTGGTACTCCACGAACCATGACCTCAGGCACAAACTCCCTTGAGTTCTCCACAGCCATGTTGGTCCAGTGCCTGCCAACCGCGTCTGCAAGCTGTTCCCGTAAGGTCTGCTGTCCTGCTGCCCAGAGCTCGAGATCGCTGGGCATAGGGACTGCCACAGGGGCCATCTCTCGTACCCTGTGCCAGCTGCCCTCAGGTCGAACAGCCTCCACTTTGCCAACAACCACCACAGCCAGCATCATCTTGGTCCACATAGGGGGCCGCCCGGTTCCTTGTCTGTGCGCGAAGGGGCGGCTCCAAATACATTGTGCAACCAGCATCATGATCTGGCTGGCCATGAATGCCAGCATGAGTGACAGCATCGTGGCTCGCCACAACTCTGCCTGTTGTGGCGCCAATGTCGTCAGCATAATATACCACAGAAGCTCGATCAAATCCAGCTCCTGCATGGGTCGTATTCTCCCTCGGTCGTGGCCTCCCGAAGGGCCGTGCCGATTCTGTTCCTCCACCTTGGCTGGTACCCACCGAATATCCTTGTCATGGGCTCCATCAAAATTGTGTTCTGGCGCGGACTGACCGAAAAAGCCGCGGCGTTGGGAAGGGCAGCTACCCAAGCTGTACTGTCCCAGAGGATGTACTAGGGGGACTGGCCGAAAAAGCCCCCTGTCTCGCAGCAAAATGCTGCTCATATTGCAACCATCTTCACATGCTACTCGAGGTTCTCGTCCTCGATGTGCTCCTCCGCTGGCATCGGCGCCTTGAGGTCCGTGAGGATGACATCTTCCTCGTCCGACTCCGCAATCGCTTCTGGCAGGCTGCCCTTGAGCATCTCCAGGTATCGCTTTGCCTCCAGTCGCTGTGTCAAGGCCTTGGCACCCGCAGGACGGGTCGGTCGTCTGCCAGCGGATTTGATCGCCACTCTTGGTGTTCTCTGTCTGGAGGCAGAAGCTCTGGCCGGGGAGGGGAGCAACTCCGCCTGTGAAGGCGAGGTGATGTAGGGATCTCTGCCACAGCGTCCCCCATACATCGGTTCCTTGTCCTCGCTGTCGTTGTCCTTGGCGGTACTGGCTCTCGGCTCGCTTCTGTCCTTGGCGGTCGGAGTCATAGGTGCTGCTTTGGCTGCTCGCCTGGTGGGAGTTCGGAGTATGCCCGACTTGGCCGCATGCTCCGCGATCGCATCCAGCATCTTTTGTCTTCCCACATCGTCCAGCTCCTTGCTCATGGTCTCCGCCAGGATGTCCCCAAGTTGCTTTTCTTTTGGGGCTTCCTTGAGGAGCTCCGCCAGCTCTTCCACCGCTTCCTGGTCCGCCTCTGTTTGCTCCGCTTGCTCGTCCTCGTCCGGGTTCGCCAGGAGATTCTGCAGGGAGACCAGGGCGTCGAGCTTGCCCTTCTGTGCTTCCGAGGCTTCCTGCTTGATCTGGCCCATCCTTTCGTAGTATCTGCTGCGTTCCTTCAAGAAAGATTGCTTGAGTTCCAACTGGAACTTCTGCCACTTTCCTTCCACTGCAGCCTTGTCTTCTTCTAACTTTCGGAGCTTGGTCTCCGCCTTCCTGAAGCCGTTCATCATCTTCTGCATGTTCTTGGAGAATCCTTGCGAGGTTGTGGCCGCCTCCTCGGGCTGCTGCATTTCTCCATCTAGCATACGGCTTCCTTTGTGCGGGCCATCGGTCACCATCATGTCGAAGCTGGGAAACTGGGGCCCACGTGCAGCCTGTGCCGGCTCCCTCGTCCACTGTGTCTTTCCAGCACCTTTCTGCTTGCCATAGCCCTTGCTGTCCCACTGCGAATAAGCAGACTGCTGCTGCTCCCATCCTCCACCATAACCGTAGTCTTCTCTGTGCCATGACTTCTGTCCACGTCCCATCTGACACAGCTCACGATAAGCAGGAGCGCTGTGGTGCCGTTGGAGTCGAAGTAGGGAAGACCGGGGAGGGTGTTGCCCGTTAACCCGGGCTTGGCGGATCCGTGCCCTGTCTCGGGCCCTTTTCTGCCTTCTTCGGCGATGCCACGCGGGCGATGGAGGTCCCGCAATGGCTGCGAATGCGCGTGCCTATTCCTCCGGCACTGGGGATCCGGCAATGCTGTCGCCCCTTCGCGACAGCTCGATCCAGAGCCCTGTATATATATATATACATATATATGTATATACATATGTATATATACATACACACACACACATTAGATGGTGACTACATTTGGGACCTAAAACGGGAACCTAGTAGAGAACTATTCAAAAACATAGGCCTTGAAGAAGTTCCTAGAAAGGTGCTTTAAGACCTGAGTTAATATGCCGGATGGAGCCTTACAGTCGACACTAAACCCAAAGCCTTAAACGGTTCAGGGTTTAGGGGTTTAGAGGGTTAGGCTTTAGGGCTTTAGGCTTGAGGGGTTTAGAGTTTAGGGTTTAGGGCTTAATGGCCTGGACGGCTGAGTTCTGCTGGAAGAAGGGCAGGGCGATAGTTTCGCTAATCGGACTCCGCCTGAGCTCCGATTGGTGTTTGCGGGATTCCGGCATTTCGGGTCATAGATCTTGGGTGTGCCCTAAACCCTGAACCCTACACCCTAAACCCTCAAGGGTTTAGGCTTGGGGAGGAGGTTTTAGAGTTCTTAAAGGGTTTATGGGTCTAGATCTCTCAGATCTTCCGTTTGCTGGTCTACCTGGGCCCTCAAAACCGCCTCGTTTTTTGTTTTTTTTTTGGGGGGGAGGGGTGGGGACGGGTTACCTAGATTGAAGCCTTTTTAAGGGTCCTGAATCTGGTCCTTCTGTTCTTTGGGTTCGGGTCAGTCTTGGGGTCTAAACCTTGCTGAAGCCCTCTAGGAGCTCCAAGAGGAAACTTGATGCTGAGGGTTTTTGGGTTACGGGGTTTCCCTAAGGGTCCAAATGCTCATTATTTAAGGACTTTGGGGCCTTTATGGGTACCAAGAACCATAAATAATAAGGACTTCTTGGACCCTTAGGGTTTGCAATGGTGTGACGGTTTAGGGTTTAGGGTGCATATGGGGGGGAGGGGGGGTGCCAACTACAGGTTCTTTATGACGACGAACACCGGTTGATCTATCTGGCCGTGATGACAGTGTACAGCAGCAATCAAGATATTCACACTTGGGTGCCGTACTATATTAGGAACCCAAAAAGGAGCCTAATTCAGAGAATTACCCACATAGGGGTACCAGGATATTTGGGACACACTTGGGTGAAGTAGTCCCGAAAGACTACGAGATTCCGGATTCGAAGAAGATGCTGTAGAACCATATGGGTAGTTCTCTAAATTAGGGTCTCTCTTAGGGTCCTTATCATAAAGGTGCCGTACTATATTAGGAACCCAAAAAGGAACTGAACCCTAGTTTAGAGAATTACCCACATATGGGGTACCAGGATAGTTGGGACTACATGCGACAGCGGTACCGTATGCTTTCTCAGGTCTAGATAATAGAAGCTCGGCTGACGGCCACAACCCTACACCTAAAACCCTGAACCCTAAATCCTAAACCCTAAACCCTACCTATCAATCAAATACTAAAATATCTCTACGAATTCCGATGCGAGGTTTGTCCGGGGGGCTACATCGTGTGACCCTACACCCAAAACAGATCGAAGACCTACAAAGATCCCGCTGTACAGACTCTAAACTGGGGTCCTAACTCCCAAAAACCCGAAAGACCCTTCACCCTAATTTCTAAACCCGGAGCCCTGAACCCGAAAACCCTAAAACCCTAAACCCTGAAACCTAAACCCCTAAACCCTAAACCCGGGCCTGAATTCTAAAGCCCTAAACTCCAGAACCCAACTGAACCCAGCCCACACATCCCAAAACCTGAAGCCTTTAAAGCCCTCCTTAAGCCTTTATGGCTTATGTGATAAGGTCCAGCTTAAGAGCTCCTTCTTTGCTGGGGGAGGTTAGGGTTTAGGGTTTAGGGATTCGATATCTCGCCGGAGCTATGGAACCCTATCCGGCCCCAGTTCGAAGACCCTGCGCTGTATCATCGACTCCGGCTTAGGTCTTATGATCAGGGAGCTCAAGCAGCAATCCTTTGCCCCTAAACCCTCATTGTAGCCCCAGCACTCCAAAGTTGTAGCTTGTTATTCCTTAGCCCTAAGCCCTACCTATATAGTGTCCATCGTAGCTCATTTATGGGGATTCCTTTTAGGATCCTTCATATGAAATTGGTTAAACCAAGAAAGGGACTACAATGGAGACTACAGGAAAACCACCCTGTATAGCGCAGCTTCTTGGAGCGACAGGTACTGGGGATCTGCAAAGCTTAGTGAGCAGAAGCTTGTTTTGCCCTAACGCGCCATGCACCTATATAGTATACTCTTCGGCCTTACAGTACCTATAGAAGAGACTACTTCAAGGCCTATGTGCATAACGGCTATAGTATATAACACATGGAGGTATAGGGTTAGTAGGCGATAGGCAGACTCGTCAATCCCGTTGCCAGGAACCAAAACACTGAAGCCTTGTTGGGGTGATGTTGCCTTATACCACCTGCTTATTCAATCCCATGACCCTCGAAATGGCTTCAAAATCCCAAACATAGACCTGGCCGTCAACTTTGCAAGCACCCGAGCTTTGCAGTCACAATGCCCCAAAACTACAGGCCCAACAGCCTTGGCCCCAGACGTCAAAATCGCACAACCCTAAAGTCTTAGAGCATTCAATCCTCAACTTATTTCACCTTGCACCCGCACCTGGACCTCCGGGCTCCTCCAAAGGAGCGAAGAAGTACCCTAAGCCTAAAGAAGCTGAGCTCAGTGACCCTCTCAGAGGTTTCGGCGCGAGAAATTCCTCGACGCATCTCTGCAGTCTATACTATATACTATACACTATGTACTATATATTAGGTAGTATGAAGTATATAGTATATATTATATATTATATTATATTATATGTTAGTCTACCGAGGCAGTGGGGCTTAGGGGTTTCGGGTTCCCGATCCTGTAACTTCGGGAAAACACTGACAGCCACAACCCCTATACATCTTTATTGGGGTGTAGGGTTTAGGGTTTAGGGCTCAGGGTTTAGGGTTTAGGGCCACAACCCCTATACATCTTTACTGTCGCAACTTTGACAACCAAGCCTGGACCGAGACAAAAAAAACAAAGACACTTTAAAGCGACTCCCGCAAGCCGTTCGAGCAACAACTACCACGCCTGATGGACAAAAACGGAATGCACTCTAAATAGTCCGAGCAACATGGACTAAGGTCTGTCCCTTACTATGGATACTGCCAGGTATTGTCCATCAAAAAGCCTAAACCCCTAAACCTAAACCCTAAATCCCTTAACATACTCGCCAGACTCCTGAAAAGGCTTCCGCAGCTCAGCTGGAACATCCTCGTAAACTCAGGCTCTTCGCTTTCGGATTTGGGGTTCTTAGGTTGCTGACAGCTGTTTAGGGTTTAGGGTTGTTCTTAGGTTGCTGACAGGTTCTATACTATACCTTGCAATTCCTTTTTGTTGGTTTAACCCATTTCATACTAAGGATCCTAAAAGGTGGCCCCCAAAAAGGAACTACAAGGGAGACTCCAGCTAGAGATGCGCAAGGAGTTCTGTAAAAGAGACTGGGACCCCTAAGCCCAACATCAACATCGTATGGTTTGGGGGGTGTCACGTCTGGGGCTTGAAGATCAAGACTTTGGACGTCTGGCGTCCATGTCAGTGTAGGATCTAGGGTTTAGGGTACAGGGTTGGGGTTTGGGGCATGGGGTTTAGGGTTTAGGGGGATCAGGGCTTTGGCTTTTGACCGGCGGTTCAGGGTTCAGGCTGGCAGGGCTTACGGAGCGAGGATCTTCAACAACTCTCCTGAAAAAGGCCGCCACAAACACGTCTCAACCATTCTAGCTTCCCCTCCTCTACTCTAGCCCTAAGCGCCCATCGTCAAACCTAAGAGCACTAACCCTCAAGCCTAGAAGTCCTAAAGCTCTAAGCCCTAGCAGACAGACGAAACTTACATCCCCAAACCCCGTAGTTTAGGGGTTTAGGCTTTTGGGGGTTTAGGCGTTTAGGGTGTAGGGTTTAGGGGTTTAGGGTTTAGGGTATACAGGTTCTAGAATGCTAGAAGGGCTCCATTGTGCGTGTTCTGAGGGTTCTACAGAGTCGAGTGGGTAATGCCCAGCAAGATCTGGGCACCGATGACTAGCATCGTCGGCACAGTGGCAGTACTATGTTCGTTTCGGCTAGTCTTTTCAGTGCAAGGGTATACAAGTATAATATATATATATATACATATATATATACATACAGATGATGGCTGTTTCTTGCAAAGCTGGACGAGACAAGCCTACCGCTATGTCTTCATCTGGATGAAGGGTTTTGTCCGGGCGAATTGAGCCGTGCGGTGTTTTCATGAACATGGTAGCTGTTTCAGCTGCCGATGGCTCGTCCTGGATCATCAATCTCTGAGACAGGCCCGGCCAAGTTGTCATCACAGGCCCAAAGTGGTCCAATGCGACCCTCTCTAGTTCAGACTGTAGTAAAGCCGTGGTTGTAAAGTTGTCCGAAATCAACAGCGTCCAGTGGTCAGGCTTCTTCGTGAAGAGAGAGACAAAAACAAAAGCATGCTCCTCCCACTGTTCCTGCGAGTGGGCGATGAGGTGCACCGGGTTGGGAGGTTTAATCGGACAGCTAGGTTATCCACAAATCCACAAGCACTGCACTGCCCTGGCTTCGTCAAACCTTCCCCACCTTCGCCTCTTCTCCAGAGTAGCAAGAAATTGGGGGGCGCAGGATTCCGTAAGCTCTACAACTGCCTTTCATGGGATTAAGAACTACAAAGCCTCAGCTCTAAAAACCGAACTAAACCTAAACCCCTAAACCCCGAGCTAATCCCGACGAGACCCTGAGCTAAAGACCCCAAAGTCTGAACCCCTCCCTAAACCCTGGATTCCCTTAACCCGAAATCCTAATCCCTAGACCCTAATCCCTAAAAAACCCTTAAACCCTGAAGCCTAATCCCTAAACCCTAAATCCTGAACCCCAAACCCTAAATCCGAAACTCTGATCCCTGATCCCTAAACCCCAATCCTGGCCCAATCCCTAGGATACCCAATCCTAAACCCCCTGATCCCTATAATCCCTAAACCCAGATCCTGGCCCAATCCCTAGATTGTTTAACCCTAAACCCCAAAACTTAAATCCGAAACCCCCTGATCCCCACTCCCCAAACCCCAATCCCTAGGGTACGTCACACCACTGAAGTGTACTTTACAGGAACCCCATTAAGGGATCGACTTTTGCCCTTACCCTCAAGGGACTCATATTTCAAGGCTTTTGGGCCCAAAGACCCTATTATGTAAGGCTTTTGGGCTATTTTGATGCTAAGGGTTAGGATCCTCTATAGGGTACGCAACTTGTGGATTCCTGCACTGCCCGTGCCAAGTCGATGCGGACGTCCGGGCCGGAACTGCCACTCCGAGCACTGGAGAAGACCTCGTGGGAGTGACTGGGGTTTTAGGGTTTATAAGTTTAGG
>CAJNJA010060309.1:8878-19602 GCA_905231915.1 Symbiodinium necroappetens
ATATGTGTATATATATATATTATTTAAATATCGAAGACACACTGGGCCGGTATGGATTCACCTGCACCGCTCTTGAACATTTCCCGGCTAAGCCAAACAAAGTTGCATGAGAGTTTCGGCTGTACTCCTGTACAAAGCGTCAGGCTTGTTCTGCTTCTGCTGGGCAAGTTATGAAAAGGCTTCGGGTGCTCTGTGGCGATTAGGCTACCGATGCTGCAGGCGCACTGCGACAGCAGCAGCTACGAATCCTCTGACCCAAACCCTAGACAGAGTGAGCCAGGATCAACGAATTGGCAAGGAAAGCCTTTTCCTTGCCTTTCGAACGCTCGCGTTCCTGTTTAACACTGGGAGACGGAAGGGAATTGGCTTCAGAAGTATTGGGTTTAGGCTTTAGGGGCTAGGGACTTTGGCGGGTGGAGGTCTAGGACATAAATCCTAGGAGTTGTGGACGTCGTAGAACTCTGCAGCTTATTTTTCAATCGTCTCTTCTGCGTTGCAGGCTTCAAGGCGGCTTCGGGCTTCAGTCACTCTAAGGCCTACCTTCCGAACTATGATAACACCGGCTCCTGATCCAAACAGCAGCTTGCAATTGCAAACGAGTCCCGGTCCATCCCATTAGTTCCAAACATGAGAGCTGACTACCACAATACCAATAGCTGCGCTTGTCTGCTCAAGCATGTGCAGCCTTTCGCGCTTAAGGCTTCTTCTCTGAAGCCCCAACCAAAAGCCGTTTATAAAGCCTCGAAAACCCTAAACCCTACCACGGCTGCGGCTCCAGAATGAGGTTTAGGACTAAATGTCCTTACTGGCAGTCAAGTAGATAGGTCTAGTAGGAGTACGCATGTACCATGAGTGCTGCAACGAACCCTCTCATCTGAATCGATGAGAGGTTGTCGGGCTGAGGCAGGCCGCAGCTATTGCTATGATTACCACTAACTATAACTCATGCTATCAAGCCAAACAGGAAGTGAGGCTCGAGCCACGGTCTAGGATGTTCAGGGCTTTTGGGGGACCCGGGGGCGTGTGGGTTCAACAAGCTCTTTACACGTTTCTCAAGAAACAGATAGATGTGTCCGGACAGCGTTCCAGCTCCACCATCAACCATCTATCTATACCTGAAGAGCCAGACACGAAAACAAAACCCGAAGGAACCTTTGATATTGAGGAACTTCAGGGATCTCAAGGATCTCTCAAGAACCAATCCAAAAAATCTTCCTCGAAGTCCATAGCAGATAAAGTTTTGGTGTTTAAGCGTTTCAGTTTAAGGTTCAGGGACTAGGGACCCTGAGTTTAGGGTTCTCAAGGGGGTCTTTGACCTCAAGACCCTCTTCGATGGCGCTCCTTCTCTTTCTCGCGCTCCTTGTCCTTCTCCTTTTCTCTTTCTTTCTCCTGGATTAGGGTCTGCAGGTTCTGTAAGGGCTTTGGGACTTGAGTCCGACAATCTCATGCTGACGGTCCTTTTCTTTCCTCTGTCTTTCTTTCTCCTGGTCGGCTTTGGAGCAAGAGATCTCTGCGATTCACTTGATAGTGCCTGTTACGTAGGTTTTAGAATACGTGACTAGAACAGGATGCAGAAAGCCAATCTGCCGTGTAGAGTTTATCGCACCCCTCGAAGCTTTCTGAATCGAGAGTTTATGTTGCTGCATTGGGTTTCGCGGGCCGAAGGTCTTCATGTGTGTCTGCCTGCCACAGCTGAACCTGTTTCGGAACCTAGACACCCCTAAATTGCACCTAGTACCCAAGTAACCCTACCCCACTCGGTCCATACCGTGGATTCAAAACCCTAAACACCAAACCCTGCTTCGGGTCTCTGGACCTCCTCGGATGAGAAACCGGCAAGCCTTGCTGAACCCTTACAGGTGCCTGCGCTTGCTTTTCCTTTTCCTTCTTCAAGCGCTCCTCTTTCTCCTTGGCCTGCGAGCTTTGAGTTCAGGGCTGGGGTCGCATAGTGTCTTTGGTAAGGTCTTTGGTAAGCCCTAATTCAGACCTCTAGCCGAAAACCTTAACCCCGTGAGCCCTTAACCATGTAGCTTCAAACCTTGTGAGCTGCTGCACAGCCGCACAATTTTTTCCACGTGGAGTTTTAAACCCTGCTTCCTATTCGTCGAATGCTCAAAACGCAAACCCTCAATCGTGAATCTGACATGCTGTTAATGCCCTCCTAATACAGCGCGCGCTAGAGTGCCTCTTTCTCCTCCTGCTTTTTCCTGAGGGTTTGGTGTTCCAAGGTTTTTTAGTGCCTTTGGTTTGGGGCTCAGGGACATTTATGTTTGGGAATGCCGGGATACTTCCCAAACCATATTATTGTTGGACACAGCGAAACCGGATCTTCCCATCTCAAGCCGTCCGAAAGACTGCTGGGCTTTCAAAGACGAAGGAAACAGTATTGACTTGCTCATCTGCCAAGCCAAAACGAGCCAACATTCTGGGCAAAACATAATTTGATTCTTGAAGCTGCAAAAACTGATCTAAGCCTGAACATCGACTGAGATAGCTACCTCTGCAAATGTTTCCACCCCTACTGATTTCCGCAACTCATGCAAGATGCCATGGTTGCTCCAGCTTTTGCACGTGCGTAGCCAGCTGCATTCGTGAATATCCTTGCGTGCTTACATGCATATGTCTAAGTGGAAGGTGCGAACCTGTGCAGACATGCCTGCTACATCTATGCGCGTATGTGTGTATCTACATGTACTTGTATCTGTATGCGTAGCTGTATAAGTGCATGTGTGTGCACAATACGTGAGTGTGTGTGTGTGTGTATATATATATATATGTATAATATACATATGTATGTACACGCGGGCATGCATGCACATATAAGTATAATAAAAGCTTCTGTTTCACACATTCATGTGTGCTCGTGCATGACAACTCTACTTAACCCCCCGAACCTAGGAGGGGATCACCGAACAGCCGACTGGTTGGATTCTTTAGGACCCAGAACAACTCTTTCTTGATCTTGTCAGGCCGCTTCTTCTCACGCTCCTTCTCCTGGCAAGAAACAGGTTAGCGCCGTGAACACGGGAGCCCAATCCCAAAGCCCCAAGACCTTGAAATCCAATTTCCGAGGCAACAAATCCTATTCGTTACCCAGGTCCTCTGAAGTTGAAGGCTCAGGAGCCATACAGTAAATTGCAGAATGCACCCAGAATTGTTGAGCTTCGGATGCTCTCGGGACTCTCGATCCTAACCCAGGGCGTGCGTCGCTGTACCGCTGTTGAACCATTTTCACCGGGTTGGATGGCCTGAACACAGGGGACTCGGAGAGCTGCTTTGCGAATAGCAATAATAGTAGTAACAAAAAATAATAATCAGAAGAGTAATAGCAAGATTGTAGTAACAACAATAACATGTAGAAACAAACATCAGTAAGAATACTACTTGTAGTGATTATAAGTCCAACAGGGTTTCGGAGGCAATGCACCCGTCGGGGCTCCAGGCTTTCGGTTTTCCACTGGCTATAGACGGCGTATAGGCGCCTGTATTGACGGGTATGGCCCTCCGCCCCCCCCCCCCCCCCCCGGGAACCCATCGTATCACCTACCATGTATCACCCCTTACCCCCTGCTGGAGCGGCTCAGGTAGATTGAAAACTCACTCCCGAAAGCCTCTAACAACCGATCATACACAACCGAGGCGCATGGTGGTAAGGCAATCTTACCAACTATACATCGAGAAGGAGATGCCCCTAGCCCCCAAACCCTGGTTGTGGAAATCATGCAGACCCTGATTGATATCCCTTCGTGCTTCCAAGGCCTTAATGCTGGCATCGATACGATTGCCCCTATGAAGAGAACGAGGGCGACATTGCTCAGTGGTTTACGGTAGGCACATTAATTGCTTATGTTAGGGTCCGACCCGCTCCTTCTCCTTTTCTCGCTGCAGCTGCAGTTCCTTCTCCTGGTCGCGCACAATCTGTTTCGGACACTTCGGCTGCAAGCTTACAGTCGTGCTTCGATCCTAGACGCTAAACCCTAGGTTTTGTGGTCCAGAGACCAGGGCCTAGAGTCTATAGAAGGCGCAAAGCTTTCATGCGAACTGGCTTATTTCTGGAGCCTTCCAGGATTTAAGGAGCTGAGGGCTCCTGTCTTTGGCTCAAGATTCTCTGTAGGGCCTCAGGTTTCCAACAAACTAGGGGTGTTTGGTTCTGCAGCGCCCCAATGGAAACGATAAAGTTGCTACTGTCGAGGCGCTTTGATCAGATGTCAGTCACTTGCTGAACGAAGCTCTAATCATTTGCACAAGAAACTGAATCATGTAGGGGCCTGAATTAATTCCTATAGGATTTTGGGGTATGTTCTACTAGAGTCATAATGGGGAAACCTCAAAATAGCACGCGTAATGTATTCAGGCCCCTGTATTAGGGCTTGCCGCACTCCATGCTGTCTTCAAGGCCGGCAAGACCAAGCCCCAAACCCTCGAAGTGAGTACAACGTGGTGGAGAGACATGTACCAGCCCTGGATTGTCCAAAAACAGGCCGTCACCATAAATTTGCAAGCAACTAGAAATGTTGACATTTTGGAATAAAACCGGTGCTTCCTTACCATGGTAACTGACAGCTTAAGCTAGGAGATGCCTAAACAAAAGCCCGGAAAACCAAGACGCAGTGAGTCGGCAGCACTTTAGTATGAACATGTCGCCCAGGAGCGTGAGATGTAGAGAGCAGGCTGAAAGTGCTGGAACTGAAACCCCATCTCCAAACCCTAAATCCGAAACCGCAATCCCTGAATTTAAGCCTGAACTTACTATTCGACCCTAAACTTGAACCCGGATCACCTGTTCCCCACACCCCCACCACTAGACCCGAAAAGGCCATCCTCACTTTACACCCTAGTTCAAGCCTTAGATTCCTTACCCCGCCCTTTGGAGTGTGCGGTTGAAATGTATCTTAAACTCCAACCTAGACATATGTTCCTGATAGGGAGCATCTGGAATCTTAGTGTACCCTGGAACCGGGAAAAACACTTCCATTCGTAAACCTTCAGCCCTAAAACACTCCTTCAACAGTTGCAGTATTCAGTCCCTTTTCTGGAGCACCCTAAACTCCCAACCACCAGAAATAGGAGACGACGCTACGAAAGCCTGCTCGCGCTCCTTCTCTCGCTCCTGCACCTGCTTAGCGATCGGTTTAGAGTTTTTTGAGCACAAAACCCTCAATTGCAAACCCTCCAAGTGTAAGCCAAAGACTGCAAAGACATCTTGCCATGCGAAAAAGACGTTCATCCTGCTTCAGAAGTTGACACAGCGAGGTTGATTCCATCGCCAAAGTTGTTACCGATATTGGAAATTGTGTGTTATTGCTTGGCTGGAAGTTGTACATAATTGCTGTAGCAGAATACCTCGGCGTCCCTCAGGAAACTGTACTGTTACTATGCCTTGCTTCAAGTGGTCTTGACGGCCTTGGACTTTACAACACTGAATAGTGTGCTTACTATCTTTTCTTGCAGAATATTTGCAGTGGACGCTGGCTCAGAGCACTGGGCTTAGGTCAAGCCAAGTTTGCGTTCGGGTCGGTGAGGTCAAGTCGGGCGCCTCGCTCTCTGTCTCCTGCTGAAAACTGAAATTACAGAAGCTGCCATACCCAAACGGTCAGGTCCGAAGATACGACTGAACTACTCCGAACGCCGACTCAAAGTCAAATCAGAGGGCCTTCCTGATTCAATGTAGGGTCCAGGGGCATGTTGCAGTATGAATGTCTCAAAGCAATAGCCTAACTTGCTACTGAAGCCCAGGTCAAGCTATTCGATTGCGGTATTTGTGCTTGCAACCTTGCAACGCGAAATCCTCATTCCTAGAAGTGGCCGTCCTACTTGCCGAAGCTATTCTACCCCTCTAAGCCCCCAGTTTCAAATTGAGCATCCCTTATTCCTTATACGAGCCCCGAGGCCCATAAAACCCCCTCCCCCCTTTTGGCCAAAAGGGCCTTGGGATCTCCATCTCGCGCAGCCTGCCGAGCTGGAGCTTTCGGCTTACATACCTATGTCAATTTAGGGCTTATAGGGTTTAGGGTTTAGGGCCATAGAGTTTAGGGCTATAGGGTTTATAGATCTGAGAACATGGGTTTTTTAGGGTGCACTGCAGCATCTTCGAAGAGGGACAGGAAGGGGTTTGGATTTGGGGTCTCGGACTGAAGCTTCGGGTTGCGGGTGTAAGGTTTAGGTTTTCGGCTCTTGTCGAGAGCTCAGGGAACCCAATGAATTTCTGTGAGACCGTGACGTGCTGAGTAAAACACGGACACTGAAACCGATGCCCTGCGCCTTCAAGCCCAAGGAACCGAATGCTGGGGTTCAAGACTTTTGTAGCGCGAAATTACGTGGTAACAAAATTACTAACACCATATGTGCATATGTGTACACCCGAAATCCCAAAGCCACATTCCAATGATTCAGCACAGGGAACATTAAAGCAAGGCATTCACAGGTCCTGAGTCCTGAGCCCTGGACAATCGGGTTTGAGCGAGATACTAACACTAAGATTTGGCCACACGAAAACCAATCTAAAAGCAGGTTCCGGCCGAAGCCGAAAATCCGAGGTTCACTAGGCTTGGATTTCCGAGAGAAGCAACGGGGCGGTGTGCCCGAACTTGAGGAGCCGCCTGCGGGTGTCATCTCCGTCTCTATAGGCATTGCCGAGTCCGACATCCACGGCGGTACTCGGCTCTGCAGAACCAGAGGCCCTTCTCCTGAAGCCTGCCCACTCGCAAACTCCGGGCCTTTGTCACCTGCAGTCGCCAACTGTGCAAGAACACCCTCTTCTGTCGCAGGCTTCTGCTTCGAAACCCGGACAGCAGTTATCGTCGGATGAAGCCTTCAGTCCGGCATTGCAATTTTGGCAGCAAACCTGTAGGATGTGTTTATCGATTGCTCTCTGCACACTGGACTTACGTGTTGGCCTGTTGTGGTTGCCACGAATGCCATCGATCCTCTTAACATTCTCATTCTGGCGGTCAGTAGTGTGCGAATAACCACCTGTGAAGCTTGAGTTACGCACTTTTGCAGGACCTGGGCCCTAAACCCAAAAAACGCTAAGCACTACGACCTTCGGACTTACGGCTTAGGGTCATTTTGGGTGTGAGGGGATGCCCAGCCGACTGCTTCGGGTTTAGAGCTCTGACTCTGCGTCTTGCTGGACCCCATTGAGTTTGGGCGGCTTGGGGGGTTGTTGCCGAGTGTTCTGAACCAGCAAGCCGCCGGTGCCTTCTTGGCATCACCACGCTTGGCGTCGTGCTCCTGCCGCTTCTCTGACATGTGTTCGAAGGGTTTCCAGTCGCGCACACCCAATCCCTGCACGAACAGACAACCGGCACTCAGATCTAAACCCCCGGCTGCTTGAAGATCGAACCCTGAGCGTCCTGCTCCAAAGTCTTAAGCTTTCGCTACCTGCGGCTGCCTCAAATCATAAATCTCTACATTTTCAGGACTCGGCCTTGACACAGTCTCGAGTTCTTGGAATTACAGCCCTCCCGGCCCAGCTTTGATCCCTCAGAGGGGATTCGTAAATCAGGGGTACCTTTGACAGGCCATTAAACGCTTCTGTCATGCTTCTTGAATTCGAAGTGGGGCCCCGAATAACAAGGATCCTGGTATTCCGTCCCGATGCCAGGCCCCCCTTGGCTCCCATATGCGGGCATCGGGTATGCACTAAACGTGCAAACCTCAAAAACCTAGGCAACTGAACACCTAAACCTTAAAACCCCACACCGTTCCGGCCATTTTGCAGGCTGGAATTTCGTTTAAGGTTCAGGATTGTGGATGTATAGGTTGTATTGGCTGACGGTCTGGGGTTTAATGATTCGGCCTTGGGACCTTCGCCCGGTCCGAAGTCGCCGGGGCAGGCAGACCTCAACATCCTCAACATCCATATTGCGAATCGCCCTTTAGCTATAATAAATCCTAAAACTCTGGCCCTCAACCCTAAACCCTAAACCGACCATAGATCCTAAAAGCCTAGCCGGGAAGCACGCCAAGTCCAAAACACCCGAAGCCCTAAGCCTCAGGTAACAAGGCTTAGTGCTCTGGGCTTAAGTTTCAGGCGTTGCGGGTGTAGGGAGGCTGTGGGCTTCAGGTAAAATAGCACAATATTACAATAGCAGAATAGGGCAATATTTTCGAAGTCTAACCGTCATTACAATATTGTAATGGCATAATAGTGTTTTAGGGTATCCAAGGTGGCCCAAGGTGCCTCGAGCATCTCCTTCCGCTTCTTCTTGCAAGCTTCCTTTCAAGATCCAAAGGCTTTTTTTGCTGTTGGATCCAAAACAATGACCGTAATGACGCGAGGGCCGGGAACGTGACCGAACGGTTCGCAGGTCTAGGGTCTGGGGACTTTGCAGAGTGAGGGAGTCTGATCAAAGCTGCCTTGGGAACTGCGAAAAGCAGTGCCGAAGCCGCCCAAAATGACCGCAAGAACTCTAAATGGCCGAGTTCACAAGGAGCTCATCACACGAGTTCCAACCAATCCGCCCAAAACCGTCCTGGATGGCATCGCGGTGGATGCCTTTCAACTCCAAGCTAGCTCGCAGCTCCATGACCTGCTTTAGGGAATTCTCTTCAGGCTTTTGAGTTTAGGTGTGAAATCTGTATACGGGTCTTCTTCACTTCAGGGTTTATGAGTGTGGGGTTCAAGGTTTTAGGACGATCGAGGAGGTGGAGGTTCAGGGTGAAGCTTTGAGGGTTTTCAAGGTTCGGCACTTAGGGCTTTGGCTCAGGCGAGTGTGAAGGCTTAGGGTTCGGCTTGGAGAATGAGGGGCTCCAACATCTGCAAAGCCTCTTCGACTCTAAGCTGCTGAAACCTCTGACTGTGTATGTGTGTAATCTAGATTCAGACAGACCGACAGACAGACAGACAGACAGACAGACAGCTAGCTAGCTACATAGATAGATAGATAGATAGATAGATAGATAGCCAGATAGACAGACAGATAGATAGATAGACAGATAGATAGACGGATAGATCGAGAGACTTACATGCTACCTGTCGCTACGACGACATGGACCGGCCTCCAGCTCGATGTCGCCGAGGAGCGCCTGGGTCGCCTCGCTGGCGGGCTGCTCCTGGCACGGATCCGACTTTGGCTTTAGTATACGTACATAATGGTTTAGTGTGCATAGTATATAGTATACAGTATATGTAGTATATAGTTTAGAAAGATGTACTAAAGTATATAAAGTATAGTTTGGGGGCCCAGGGGTTTATGGGCCTTCATGCTAACTTGTAAACCCCGCTAGCCCTCAGCAACTGAACCTTAGAGCTCAGGCCTACAACGTTCCGGCCCTGCACCCTAACACCCCCCAAAATTGCTAAGTTCAAGAAAGAAAGCCAATGCTTCCCTTTGACTTCAGAAAAGTGATCTGCAGCCGACCCAGGGAATTTTGGGATCGGCCTTCGGACTTTGTGCTGGAGGTGCCCAAACTGAA
This sequence comes from Symbiodinium necroappetens, assembly GCA_905231915.1. Taxonomy (NCBI): domain Eukaryota; class Dinophyceae; order Suessiales; family Symbiodiniaceae; genus Symbiodinium; species Symbiodinium necroappetens. The sequence continues at coordinate 18,299 of CAJNJA010060309.1, forward strand.
TGATCGAGAGACCATTGAAAAGTTTGTCAATGAAGTCGTTCATGGGACCCATAATGACTCACCTTCGTTGAGGGTCCTGTGCATTCATGAGGCTTAGGGTTTGCAGTCTCCGGCGAGTTCTGCTTCAGATCCGAGGCGATGCGAGGAAGCGATTCGAGCATGCAGGGTGTATAAGTTATAGTTTATAGGCCTTGGGGCTTATGTGCGTGTGGATTTTTGCAGAGTTGGCGGAGTGAAGGGCATGTGGGGTGCGGGATTCAGGATTTGCCAGGGTTTACGAGGGTATACCGCACGCGGTATAGGCTTTGGGGCTCAGTGAGTCTGAATCATATTGGCGTGTTTAGATTATGCAGGTTATCCCTGAGAGATACGATTATGATGAGGGGGAGCTGGCATGTCATCATCAAGCACAGCCCACTTCAGGCTCAGTTTTTCTGCACACGGGTGGGTGGCACGAAGTCGCGTGCCCCACGAACTTTCAGACTTCTGCAGGCTCACAGGTTGGAGTTTCGAGGGAATTCGCAATAAGGGGCAGATCTATAAAAACCGCAGTAGTAGGGGCTCATGGAGACATGGAGAAGCAACCCGGCAATTGTTCCAACAACCCTTTTTGTTACCAAGGTGGGGCCTTAACCCTAATTTCCCAGGATCTAAGAGACTGCTGTTCTTGCAGCATGAACACTTCCTGCTGTAGAAAGACGCCACCCTCCATAACGAAATATGATCAGACTATACCCCAACCAGTAACTACTTCTTGGATGCTCTAAACTCTGTGGAACTGTGGGCAACTACCAGGATTCCGCGTTCTTCTCAACAAAGTCGCGCAGAGATCAACGGCTTGGGGAAAGTCTATATCTTAAACTTGTTAAACGGTTTACCGTGCTACCTAAACTCAAAGCCTGACTGAGAATAACTGGTCATCTGCAGCAGAGACTTGCCGCAACAGAAGCGAGGAGCTCCGGCACATGATGGGTGCTTAGGAGTTGAGTTTAGGAAGTGCTTTTGCTTTGTGTCGATGACTCTCTTCGAAACTGATTGCAACTGCAACCACGGGAGGCAACATCAACAGTAACACAACCACACACACACACACAAANNAAAAAAAAAAAAAAAAAAACATAGCTAGTATGCAGACTGAGTAACAAATGGCAGTAGCAAATGGCAGAAGCAACGGCACACACAACCGACGTTCGGCCTCCACGTCTCTCGAAACCCTACAGCCATCCCTCAAACCCTGCATGCTGCATCCCCGACTCCCTAAACCCGACTTAAACCTCAAACCGTACTCCATAAGCCCTCGAATC
>CAJNJA010060320.1:0-23728 GCA_905231915.1 Symbiodinium necroappetens
AAAAAAAAAAAAACATAGAACGAACAACTCAATCTGACTACAAACCCTAGGCCTTAACCTTAAACCCCCAGACCAAACCTTGTTCTCCACCCTGAGCCCTAATTTTCTTTATATGGACCCGGATAAACGAAACCCTGATTGTACACCCAAAAAACCCTACTAAACCTTGGTCTGTGCGTTGCGTTGTTCTTTCTTTTTGGTAGAGGGGGGGGGGGGCTTTTGGGGTTACCCTTTCTTAGCAATGGCTGAGGCGCCACCCTAAACCCTAGAGGTTCAGGGCTTAGAGCCTATAGGGTGTAGGTAACCTTCTTCATCGCCTCCTTCTGCTCCATGACCCGGTACAATTCCAAGGCCTGCTCCCACCTGCATCTAGGACTGCGAAAAAGCGGCATGTGTGTGTGTGTGCATATATAATGTCCATTCTTGATGAATAACTAACCCCCCCGTGATTAAAGGCATCCNNCCTCGGACCTGGCTGAAACCATGTTTGAAAGGCGCTGGCCTCTTCCACCAGAGCCCCCCCCCCCCTGGCACAAAAAAACCATGCCAAACCCCCCGCAACCTTGTAACCTTGTGCCCTAAGCATCTCCACAAACCAACTTGCCAGCAGACTTAGAAGGTTTCGGGTTCAGCGTGCTTCTCTGTCTTGTTTCCAAGCCACTCGCTCGGAGTCTCATACTCGTCATAATTTCAGATCCTACGGACATCCTATCACGATGTTGTACTGCATCGTCCCGCACCATCCAAAATGCCTGAATCATGTGTAACGTCCTTTCCTCTCACTCCTGCGGGGTCGGCAGCTTGAGCCGGAGGCTCTTAATTAAGAGTTCCCTTACATATATATATATACACACACATACACACACAGATCTATATATATATATATACACACACATATATATATATATAGAAATATATGTTTATGTATGTACTCATATGTACTCATTTGCTTGCAAAATTGCTGAATTGCTTGTTTACGTCATTATGTGCTCACTCATCTAGAGATGTGGCTAAAGAGCTTTAGCAACAAAAAACCCAAAATCAACAATCCCGCAATTTTGGTAGGGTGTGGGGGTGTGGGGATCAGGGCTTTGGGCACAAAAAGATTCCTAAACTCCAAAAGCAAAGGCCTTCGATTATTTAGGCCAGGGTTGTGGAGTCTATGCTGTCGCTCAATTTTTGGAGGCCCACACGCAAAGCCCGGCCCGAACCCTAGCATGGAGACCTTAAGTATCCTTCAGTTGAACACCGAAATGACCTAAACCCGTTCATAAGCTAATTTCAACCCGACTCTGTTCCGTAAAAAATCGTCGGAAGACTGAAGGCGGAGGATACTAAGTCTTTGGTGGCGACAGCGCTGGCATCGCGACCTTTGCTTGTCATCTCATAATATGACTTTTTTGGCTGCCTCATGACGGATGCAATACCTGTTGATTTTGATTCTAGATCGCCCTGGCAACAAGTATGGTTGTGTTCGAATTCTCTCCGGTGATGGCGGCGGTGACATGGACGGAGACTGTGTGACACCTTGTGCCACGCGCGCAGGAGTCAATTGCCGACGTGAAGGTGATGGTATCGGCCTGACCGAGCACTCATGTTCATGGTGCAAAGGTGTGAGAGTTTCAAGATGCACAGGGTCTCAACATCCTAAACCCTGGATCCGCGCTTGAAAGAAGCCGGCCTCTACTTGTTTTATCTTGCTTTAGTGTTGCTGCTCACGGCTTCGAGTGACAAGACTTATAGGTAACGATCAGGGAGTGCCTAATCCGCCCAAATCACCAAGCTGTTCCCGAGTTTTGGGGTTAGGGTTAGGTTGGGGAGTTCAGGGTTTATGCGGTTAGTAAGGCCGGGTCAAATGCAACAGACCCTCAGTGATCCGGGTTTTTTTCGGCAACAAGAAAGAGCTGCTCTTTCTCCGCGCACTTTAGGCAGAACTGAGCTTAGAATTGGCACAGAGGGTCTCGAGCTTGAGTTTTAGGCTTCAGGGAGTATTTGGCACCACAGTGCCTCTTGGCTGACAGAGCCAACCCGCTCATGCACTAAGAAATCCTGCAGCCTACAACCCCTAAGTCGCAAACCTCTCAGCCAAGCCGTGAAGCTGCTCTCCCCCAACTAGTGGGTGAAGGCCCCAAGGCCCCTAAACCAAAAGCACTTGTTGTTGCCTTCTTTGAGCGATAAAGCATAGGGTCTCGGCCTGCCGGCTGTATCGGTAGTCTCTCGATACAGGGGTGCGAAGTGCCTTGGTTCTATATTTCTCCAGTATTTTCCGCACTCTCTGGGCCTTCCATGGATCGGGAAGCCCCTGACTCTCTCTCTCTCTCTCTCTCTCCCTCGCCCGTGCGCGAAGTCTCGAAGTTCAGGCTTGTCGGCCCTAAACCCATAAGACAAGCTTTTTTGCCCTAAACCCTAGACCCTAAGCCGTCACCAAAAGAAAGCAACCCCTGTGCCTCGATGTGGCTTGTCGTCATTTCTGCCAAGAGGCTCCTAGGAAACGTTGGGGCTTTAGTTGCCTTGGGCTTGAATGTAGGAACCTGATTGAACCCAAAAAACCTGGCCCGATAACCCTAAACCCCTAAACCCTAAGCCCGATAACCCCAGAATATTAGGATTCAGACGAAGAAACCAGGTCAAGCGCCAGGGTTCCTGAATCAGGTTCCTAAATGGCTTGTTCTCTACACTAGGGTCCCTTTTTAGGTCCCCAACATCGTACGGCACCTTTATCAAAAAACGACCCAAACGGGGACCCTAATTAAGAGAATTATCCATACATTAGGACGTTTTGGAAGCTTTTTTGGTCCTGGGGCGTTGGCGGGGCTTAGTGAGCAAGAGGCCTCGGGAATGGGCTGAATGGGCTGAAGTGCCCTGAGTACGAGGTACAGGGGGGCGGGGGGGTAGGGTAGTTGGAATTAAGTGATGAGTAGGGTAACTATAGCCATAACCCGGTATGGGGACTTATAACCCCGCTCAATATCTTTAGCTACCCATCAACCTACAAGTAGAGACACCCTGGCCCTGGAGGGGCTCAAGTCTTTCCACGTACGACGAGGGGTGACAGATTTTTTGCTGTTCAGGAAGCCACAAGAATCCAAAATCCGGAATCGGTCAGAGGAGTATCTGCAGGGACATCCAAGCTTTCTATGTTGAAGCTTTTATGCGCTTGTTGCGAAGCCAACCTCGGCATTGCCTACATGAAGCCGATGAGTTACCAGATGTTTTACCACCCGCCAGGGTCTGTTGTGTGGTCAGGGTTAGCCCTATTTGCTTGTCTATTCCTTACCATGCTTATGATCTTTAACTAATCTAATTTGTTGTTGGGGGTGGGATTTGGGGTTTTGGGCTTCGGTGGGCTTCCCATGCCCGGTGAGCTGAGGAGCATCGCTGTGTCCCAAAGCTCGGCTTTTCCAAAGGCGCTGATGGCTGCATTGTAGGTGAAGAGATTGCCTCGGCAAACTGGGTCAGAACTGGGGGCGTTTTTTCAACTCTGCCGACATGGTCAGGATGAACAGTCCCGGGCTGTCACAGAACTAACTGCCTACTATATGCACGACTACCCTACCGCCTTGCAGGAAGGCTTGTTCCGCAACTCTAAACCCACCCTAACAACCCTGGCCAAAACACCTGAACCCCAATCTCTCTGGTGCCCGGAGAGCGGCGTTGGACTTGGGAATCCTCCATGCTCTGCAGTAGGAAAGCAGCCTGAAGTGGTCAGATTGAGCGTCTCTTCTTTGTGGCTTTTAGGGTTTAGGCTGACATTCTCGGTGGGTGCTCGTAAACTCAGCGGTGCACATCATCGAGGTCATTCACAGAAGGGGACGAGACCAAGAAGCGCATTGCAAGATGCTCTGAATGAAAGAAGGATCTTTCAGATCCACCTGGTGCTCTAACATTTTTGAAACCGGACTTGATGACTGCCAGCATTGCCTTCTCTGCCGTTTAAATACTAAATACTATAATATATCATTATTAACATAAATACAATTTAATGTAACATTACAACAGAAATAAGACATACTGGTCCGTCCTCAGAGCCGCGAGCCCTAACAGGCTTAACAGGGTTTACGGCCCTGGGGACTGTTTGTGGCTCAGGGGTTAGGGGGTTTAGGGTTGAGGCAGGGCTGGCCTAAACACAAGGTCTCCCTGGCAATAGAGTCCTGCATGCCAAAGCATGAGCGCTCCAAGTTTCAACAAAAAGTGCCAGGGTCTTGTTGAAGAATACACAGGTCCTGAAAACTACCATTGTCGCTCCATCTCGGCAATAACAGGGAAAGGCTGCTGCTGAAAACTCATTAACGTAGTGGTGTAAAGCCGAAGCTTGGCACGTATAATGGCAATTCGACATTCAAGTTGAGGTGTTATGGCGGGGGTTTGCGAGTCTCCCTCAAGCCTAAGCCTAAAGCTAAACCTCGAAACCTCACACTCAATGCCTAAAGCTCTAAAAATCCTAGCCCCTAAACCACCGAAAACCTGAACAACAGACTCCCCAGCCCCCACAACCCTACCAGATTAATGGACCTTTCGGCAACCTCGGAAACTCTTAATACTAGGAAGCCTACAACCCCAGAATCCCAAAGGAACCCTTGAAGACCCTAGGACTCCTACAGTAGCCTCGCAAGCCCTGCTTCGGAAAGCGCAGAGAACCCTTCTATAGTAACTAGTAACTAGTACCCCTCGCAGGAATCCTTGAAGGGATCTTCAATCCAACCCCAGCCCTCGTCGAAGCCTTTCATCAGAACTCGAAACTCCCTAATGTAGAGGCCTTAATAATCAGAATAGGGTTTTGGGGTGTGATCGGACAAGAAGTCTGTTCGGGCAAACCAAACTAGAGGGCTTGTGCCTCACCTGTGACTTTCAAGCTGCAAGAAGCTTCACTTTTCGACTGTACCGGCAAATCGAAGCCGAAAGTGTTCAGTTGCCACCGGAATCTCACTTGATGTACTTGATGCTTGGCATTCGTTTGACTCGATGATTCAAGTCATCACGGATATTATCTCTAAAAGCTGACTGCCAGTGCAGATACGGCTTGAAAGATACAGGTGAGGCACAAGCCCTCTAGTTTCGTTTGCCCGAACGGAATAGGGTGTTGTGGTACATTATACTATAAAGGAACAAGGAACCCCAAAAACTAGTCTTGGTAGTTATTATTGCAGGCCCCTAGATTAAGCCCTCTCCCTGAGCCCCACTTTACCCTAACCCCCAGGTACCTACTATATAGGGGTACTAGAGCCCCCTAGGGCCCTTTTGTAGTAGGTACCTGGGCGGTTAGGGTAAGACAGGATCTTTGCAGCGAGGAAGCAGCCTCCCATGCAGCTGGCTTCTCCAGGGCGCTAAGGGCCGAACCTGGAGGTGAAAAACATCTTAGTAACTTCGGCTTAGGGTTTTTTTTTCAAGGGATCTATAAGGGATCTGTATGAGAAACATCCCAAAGGTCTTCCAGCGTGTTCTTACAAGCAGAGTTGAGCTCTTATCTGTGGTAGAGTTCCGGGTTATTCTGGGTTTGTCGTTCAACAGCCAGAGCCCTTGGGCCATAGCTTCCCGAAAATGACGTTCCACCACCGTGAAGCCCTGGCTGGGCGAATATGGGATGAGAAGTGGGGAGCACGCAGCGAGCCAACACCCCAAACCCTAAACCCCAAAGTCAAAACCCGAAACCCTAAGACTTAAGCCCGAAACACTAAAAACTGGGCACGGAAACGTTCCGGATCTTTGCCGGCCTGTCAGAAAGAGACCAACTCGGCCTCCGAAGAGGCAACTTGCGGCTCTACGATTCAATGATTTGTTAGGGCTTATAGGGTTTAGGGTTTAAGGCTTTGGGTTTCGACTCACACACTCGCACAAGGCTGGCATGGCTGATGAAGGCCCGCAGGGTTTAGGGTTTAGAATTTCAGCGGATTTGGGAGCCAAATCTTTGGCTTACCACCCGAGCCAATATTTTGTTCAGCTCAGTGAGCTCCAAAGGAAACCACACCCATGTCAGGGCCGCGACCTTGAACTTTGAAAACAATGAAGGCAAAATCCTGCAAAGCGCAAGCGAAGGTGCCAACCGTGCCAATGTTGAAAAACCATGAAGAAGGCAACGACCGTCCCAATACTCAAAGATACTTCCATTTCGCTGCAGGGGACGGCAAAAAAAACATGATGCTGCAAAGAAGGTGGTAGACTCTGAGATAAACTGGGGCCGACCGCCCAAACCCCTAAATCCTAGACTTCCTAAAACCCCAGACTTGAACAGCTGCGTAATCGTTGAGGTTATACAGCGGCTGAGCTGCTGAAAGTGATGGTGTTTGCCTGTATCCTTGGCTGCTCGAGTCAACGCTCAGCATCAATGCCCACTACATCCCGAAGGCGCCGGGCAGGTTAAGGTTTGCTATAACGTTATAGGATTCAGTATGCACGCCGCAATAAGTAGAACAGGATTTTGTGGTATATTTATACGCAAGTACGCATATATATATATATATTTATTTATTTATTTATTTACATGTAGATAGATAGATAGATAGATAGATAGATAGATAGATATATATATATACATATATACACATACACTGAACCCAGAGCCGACAAACTTACAGTTCAACTTCACCGCAAAGTTCACATACAGTAGCTGTGTCAGAACTGGTCTCTATGGCACCACACCTCCAGACAACTGACACGCCAAACCCCAGGTCAAAAAAAAAAACAAGTAAGTACTGAATTCGAAACAAGGAGGTGTCTTCATTGATGCTTGATCCAGCCCAATGGGCATGCAGCTCTTTTTGGAACAACGGGCCAGAATAGAGATGTCCCGGCGTGGTAAATTCGGAAGATCACCAAAACCCTCAACCCCAGGCCCTTAACCTTCAAAACCCTAACTCTAAACCCCTAAAACCTAAACCCTAACACCCTAAACCCCTAACGACCTACACCAACAGAAAAAATCTAAACCCCTCTACCTTTCAGAAGAAGCTCCCCTTCTGGTGCATCTCCGCGAGAACTTGCATGGCGCTTTGCCAGGCACCTGCCTTTCCGCAGGCGCTGATCGCGATGCCTCGGCTCTTAATGTATAGGGCTGAAGGTTCTCGGTTTGGGGTTTATTTAGGATTTTGAAAGTTTTATGGTTTACGGTTGAAGGCTTAGGGTTTAGGGATGAAGGTTTAATTAGGAATTATGGTTTAGGGTTGAAAGTTTAGGGGTTTCTGGTTTAAGGTTTATGGTTGAAGGCATAGGGTTTATGGTCTGGGGTTGAAGGTGTAGGGTTGAGGGTTTATGGTTAAGGTTGAAGGTTTAGGGATTATGGTTTAGGGTTGAAGATTTAGGGTTTATGGTTTAGAGTTGAAGGCTTAGGTTTCATGGTTTAGGGGTTAGGGAGGTCTGACGTTTGGAGCTCCTTCTCCATGGGGTTTGGAGGATGTTGGGATTGCGACGTAAGAGCTCCCAAGCTTGCTACTTCATCAGACTAGAATCACAAAAGCCACTCAAACTCGTGTTACAAATGTCCGGCAAAAAGCCTGGCCTAAACCTCAAAAGCCTGACCCTGATCCTTAAACATCTAATGTAGGGGCCTCAGTAATTAGAATAGGGGTTCTAGGGTATACTATACTACGATTACATCAAGGACACCCCGAAATACTACTGGTAATTATTTAGGCTTCTGCATTAAGCCCTGTTGTTATGCTCCTTGTGGTTAGGCTGGCTGCCCTTAGTGCAGCGCCTGCCTCCCATTTAGGTCAGTGCTTTCCTGCTGGCCTGATGGGATGGGGGTGGGCACAGGTTGAGTTTGTGGTGTTGGTGCTCGTTTTGCTTCAGGTGGGCATAAACAGACCCTATGAACAAGCCTGGCAAGGTATCAGTGATCCAAACTCAAACTACTTGGGTTCCTCCAAACGAAGACCCCTCGTAAGCCACCTCTCTTAGTCGGCTTTTCAATTGGGTTTAAAGTTTTTTGTCTCCCTGAGCCCATTATACAGCCAATCAGGGGAAGGGGGCTCAGCAGTCAGTGCAGTACAAAAGTGTAGGGACACTTAGGGGGAAGGGGGAGGGGGGTAGGGGGGCGTAATACCGTCACAAAAGTCAATCAGTTGTATCCCCAGAATTCTCATCGTGGTCATCATCGCCATCATTATGACTATCATTGAATCTGCAATATTGACAATATTGTTAGAACTATTACTATTGTAAGTTGCTGTTATGCTTTTTACGGTTCTTGTGATTAATGCTTTGGGTACTGTTATTTACCATTAAGACACTACCATTGACATTAGGAGCATTTTTGCCTCCCGTCCACGTTATGATTATAAAGTAGCAATGATAAGAACAATCCTGATAACAATAAAATTAAAAATACTAGTAATACTAGTGAAACATCATACAGTCAGACTGGCAATGGTAATGGTAGTAATAATGACAGTCTCAATAATAAGAAAAAACATGCCAAGAAGAATGCTACTACCGATGCATATAACTGAGCATAGCTCTCCAAGTTAAAGCAGGCGTTTTGATTTGTCTTCTGCTGCCTCCATATCTATTACCTCGGCTCCTGCCCATGCCTCCTCCTGCTCCTGCTCCTGCTCCTGCTCCTCTGCTCCCACTGCTACTGCTGCTGCTTCTGCTAGTAATACCACTACCACTGCCACAACTACCACTCAAACTGTCCCTAAACCCTATAAACCATCCGAAACCCAATATCCCATGTGAGGCCCAGCTGCTACAGTAGATCGTGTCTGGGAGGATCGCCGACAGCTGCATCGCTTGCAGGAGGCCCAAGACAACCTTCCATGCTCCTGGAATTGGGGCTTGGGGCTTCGCGGTTTAGGGTTTAGTGGTCTAGGGTCTGGGACGGGTGGAGATCAGGCTAGACTGAAGCCTGAATGACTATGAATATTACTAATTCGGTTATTGTTAATACGACGATGAAATTTACACCGCGATCCAAATATTCGCATTGGTAATGTTTTCATTGCTACGAATATGATTAATCTTCTTAGTACTATCATTATTACTATCATTATTATTTTCTTATTGTTATTGATATAACTATTCAAGCTGTTATTGTTGTTAATTATGTAATTACTGTTATGATCACCTGCATTTTATGTTTATTTTGGGCTTCGGGTTGCGGGCTCTCAGGGGTTGAGATTCTTTGGGTACAAGAAGTCTTGGGATCAAACCCAAACAAACTAGTATGGAGCCCAGGGTTAACCCCAACCCATCCACTCCACCGGGCCTGCGCGAGCGCAGGATGTTGCCACCGAGCTGAAGTGGAAAACGTCCAGCTTCTGACAAGAAGGACTCGCTAAACCCTTTTTTGAACGAGGTTTAGGGTTTACGCTCTCACAATTCGGACAAGCCAGGCGAGGTTGATGGTGCGAAGTCGGAGTGATACAGGACATGGCAGCCCACTCACAGTCACTAGAACCCTAAACTTAAACCACGTCTAAGAACCAATCCGCCCAAAGGGCTAAAAGCATGGGCAAGCATGAGTGCAACGGACTTTACCATTACACGACCCCCAACATGCACAGTACCATCCGCAGCAACAATAAACAGCAAATAAGCTAAACACAACACTTACACCCGGCACTGTGCAAAGGGATCAGCATAGCAAGAGTGGTAGGACAACTTTGGTATCATCAAGTGGAAACTGAATTTCCAGTCAAACTCATTTACAACTATTGACAGGGCAGCAGTCAGTACACGAAGGAGGCCGGGCAGACGAAGGATTTTAGGATTTCGGATTCAAGGGATAAGACAAGACATTGCTGACGTATCTTGTTGATTTGACCACAATGTAGACACGGGAATCATCTTAAGTATCTTTGTTAGTTGTCATGGCTGCCTATATCGTGTGTATCACGTATTGCACGCGTCGCTGTAACAACAGCTGATGCATCCGGCATATGACCTTTCAGTAAGATCACATGCACGGCAGCAGCAGCAGCAGTAGTAGTTAGTTGTCGTCGCCGTCGCCGCCACCGCTGGCGGCGGCGCCGGCGGCGTCGTAGTAGTAGTAGTAGTAGTAGTAGTAGGAGGAGGAGGAGGAGGAGTAGCAGCAGCAGTAGCAGTGACAGCAGCGGTACAGTAAACGTAGACTTCAAGCGCATGCTGCTGCCAAGCGGCATGTCTGATGAAGCGGTGTCAGGACTCCACGAGCTCGCCACCAAAATGGTTGCATTTGAGGTGCCTGCTGCAACTTGGCTCACCACTTCGGCTATATGGGTCCCACGGTGGGGGCCCTTTTGTGCAGCTAGGGGTATGTGCACCACCGCTGTCGCAAGTGGCAAAAGGAGCACACGAAAGCAGCAGGTGCCATGGCCCATTGCGAATCTCGCTGCTCCCGGCACTGCAGCAAGTAAAAAGGACCTTACCACCTTACCTCTCGATCTAAGTCACTGTGTCTAAATTCTAGTTATGTACCCCAAAGCTGCGCGTGACTACGGAGTTACACTTGCTACAAAATCAGCTGCGCAAGAGTCACTGTAGAGCTTCGTGATCCGGTGCAAATCTTGACCCAACACCTACAGGGCTTCTCTACAGTCGGGGCAGCTTCTTGAAAGAAACGGCACGAGACAGTAAGCCACGCAGATGACTCAAACTGTCAGAGAAACGCAACAGATAAAATGCCTGAAGCTCCTCAGAAATCATGCAACCAAGCCCGACCTTTTTGTACCTGGGGCTGAATCAGGACAACAAGCCGAAAACTTTAAGTGTACATCTACGACGCAGTCCAAGCACGAACTCACAACTGTCACAGAGGATCCAATGTTGCTGATGTAAACTTTATGGTAATACACATGATTCTGACAGAGACCGGTCCAGCTAATATAGGGGCCTTAATAATCAGAATAGGGTTCTGAGGCCCATTATACTATACTTATAAGAAAGATCCCCCAAAGTTGGTGTAGGTAATTATTAAAAAAGAAAGGCTCCAAGATTACGGCTCTCAGAACCCAGCACCCTTCTGAACCTCCAAGCTCTTGTGCTGCAATTTGGGTGATTCTCTACATTATGGTCCCCTTGGTTTAGGATTTAGGGTTTACGGTTTAGGGTTTAGGTTTTGGGTCCCCAATAAAGTACGGCACCCCCCTAAAAGGGACCCTAAATTTAGAGACCTACCCAATTACAGTTGTTGATCTAGTCCCGATGAACCCGAAAGCCTTTTTGTTGCACCGACTTGCACATGCCCTAAACCCTGAACCCCCAAAATCCTTAAACTCCTTAACCCTTGAGCCTCGTCTCCAGCGGCAGCTAACTTTCAAAACACCTTCTAACAAATCCCATCTTCCCCTATGCAGAACAATTTAGTTGAGCCTCTGACCTCGGCTCCACTCTAAACCCCCTAAACCCTAAAGCCACATGGCCAGCTCCGTCGAAGTAAAAGTACCCTAATTCCGGCGATCCCTTCTTCTCACCTACCTGCTCCAGCCCACTCAACGAGCCCCGAAGCCTTGAGGATGAATTCCCAGAGAACCCAATACCCCTTAATTATCGAATATACCTTGAACTATAAGGTTCTTACTATTATGATTTAAGGTATATTCCTTAATTAAAGGGGCATTAGGTTCTCTGACTTTCTTGATAGAGGAGCCTAATGAAGGAACCCTGGGTCTTCCTTGCGGCTCATTCTGTGGATCCTAATATTTTGGGGTTATAGGACCAAGGTTGCTTCTAAACCCTGAACCCCAAACTTAAACCCTAAACCCTAAACCTAAACCTTAAAACCCTAAACCCTGAAAGCCTATACCTAAACCCTAAACTCCAAACTTAAACCCTATAAACCCTATAGACCCTATAACCCTCCATGAATTTCAAGGTTCTCGCCGAAGAATCCCCAGGTTCCTGGCAAAAGCATCCAAGAGAGCTTCCGATGTCCTGGAGAAAGGTTTTGCGGTGGTTCGGGGGTTTAGGGGTTTAGGGGGTTTGGGGGTTTAGGGGTTTGCGGGTTTAGGGGGTTTAGGGCGTTTGGGGGTGTAGGGGGTTTGGGGGTTTAGGGGTTTAGAGGTTTAGGGGTTTAGGGGGTTAGGAGGTTTGGGGGTTTAGGGTATAGGGTTTAATTTAGGGGTTTAGGGGGTTGAAGGGGTTTAGAGTTTAGCTAGGTTTAGGGTTTATAGGTTGAGGGTTTAGGGTTTAGGGGTTTACGGTTTATAGGTTTCGGGGTTCAGGTTCTAAGGTTTATAGGTTTAGGAGTTTAGGGGTTCAAGGGTTTACAGGTTTAGGGGCTCAGGGTTTAAGGTTTAGGGGTTTATAGGTTTGGCATTTTGGACTTAGGGGTTTATAGGTTTAGGGTCTAACTTTAGGGTTTAGGTTTAGGCCTTATGCGTTTATAGGTTTAGAGTTTAGGGTTCGGGGTTTAGGGCCTATAGGGTTCGCAGTTTCGGGTTTCTTAGGATTTAGGGTTTAGGATGGAGGTGCGCCAAACTGCCAATGGCAGCTTTGTGACAATGGCAGTGGTACCAGACACGTATCAGCAATATCTGTGGGGGTGCGGTAAAATAAGAAAGCAGCGCTTGCGAAAGGAAGCTGGCAGACGCAGGACAGCTTTAAGGGATGCCTGAGCTATAGATTCCCCTAAACCGCAAGCCCTATATCTAAGCGTTTTAGCTTTGGGCCGAAGCATATTCCGCCTGAACCTGCGGTCGATCAACCAGAGCACTTGAAGGCAAACTAACCGGCACACTAAAACCTAAACCCTAAAACTCTACACTCCATGTTCACAACAGCTTCGTTGCTTCAAGTTCTGACAAAGAACTCGACTTCTCCTCTGAACATCAGAGCCCATGCCAGCTTCCAGTCTCTGAACGTGGCAGCCTGCTCCCTAGAAGCTCTTTAGGATGCCATGGTCTTTTTTTCACTTCTACTTTGTGGCGTCAAGTACTGCCTAGCGTGCAATGCGCACGTAGGCAAAAACATGCACACCAGAAGTGAACCCTGAAACCTAAACCACGACCAAACGGAAATCTGGGATGCAGAAACCCTGAATTGAAAAAACAAATCCCATAAGAACCCTAAACCCTAAACCCTTTTGCATCCAGGACTAAACCCTAAAACCAAAAACCCATAAGCTTTACACTCTCCGTGCCCATGTCCTCGCCACGGGCAGCTCGAAGACTTCGCAGAATTTCGGATTTCGGGTCCTTCTGCGGAGGACTGCGGCAATATTTTTTGAGACTAATCAAGATGATTACTGTTTGTGATAGAAACACTGTTAAATTCACTATCTCTCACACAAATGCTAACCATAGCACAAGTAGTAAGATTTGGGTTCCTGGTCGTCTTCAAAAGGTGCGCGTTCCCCATCCGCACGGAACTGGGTCTCGGAGTGTGCTTACTTTTTCTTTTAAGGCCCTTTATCCTCCCTGAATTGCCCTAGGGCTCCAGTTACCTAAATAGTGGGTCACTAACCATATATTATGTACCCCAGTAACCTACTATTCAGGTAACTGGAGCCCTAGGGCTGAAGAGTTAGGATTTATAGCGGTTAAAGATGTGCCGATCCAGTATATGCTTTGGCCTAAAAGGCGGTTCCGGTGTAGGTACTTCAGGGGCAAAGTATATACCCAAGGGCCATGTGAACCTTCAGAAACGGCGCTTCTGTGATCTGCCGCATGCCTGCTCAACTCGAGTGTAATTCCACACCAGCAGAGGCATCATAAGCCGAAGGGTTTGCGGTTGACACGAAAAGATCCCTACTGGTCTTATGTCGATTACTGCCGCCATGTTGCTGCTGGTGTGGCTGTCGATCCAATCTTTGCGAAACGACTGGGTAGCTATCCCGTATGCCACTGTTGAGACTGTCTCTGTCATAAGCTGCGAGAAGGAAGTCTGGTGACCGGGACTAGGATGATATGGTAGTTGAGATGATGCTGCTGTATGATTGTGCAGTTGTTCGTGGATGAGGGTGCACACAAAACAGCACATCGAGGACGACTGTCCCTGCTGCAGGCTATTTGAGGGTGTGGAGCATAGGTCCCGCGCCCCCACCCCCCCGGATCAACCCCGTAGCCGCTGAAGCCTTGACCGTACACCATGGATCTCACGCACTGAGCATTCAGACCGCAACACCAAGCCTTAAGCCCTCAAACTCTCACGCCTTAAGCCCCAAATCCGGAAAGCCCTAATGCCAAACACGAAACAGCAAACCCTGCGGTCCTGATCTGCACCTTGCTCTGCTGGCGGAAGCAGAAGCCGCTTTCCGAGGTCGCAATGACCTGCACAGCATATCTCCAGGCTTTGGGTTCTTAGGGTTCAGGGTAATATAGGGGCCTTAATAATTGGAAGAGGGTTTGGGGTATATTAAATCTATAATTATAGTAAGGAACCCCCAAAATCCTATTCTAATTATTACGGCTCCCACACTAGGATTCAGGGCTTCCAAAGGCTTAGAATGATACAGACTTTTAGGATTTAGACTCTCGAGTTTGGCGGCTAGCGGTTTAGACAGTTTACTTCCGGTATGCATGGGGCTTAGTCTAGAATCTAGAAGGTTGAGTGCCCCGGATACGTGGTTTGAGCGAGGCTCCCTAAACCCCAAACCCCTAAACCCTAAACCCTGCGAGCATGCATATTTGCTCGCAGGTTTGCCCCAGAAGTTTGCCAAGAGAAGCCTAAGGGCCCAAGCCGCTAACCATATATGGTTTAGGGTTTAGGGTTCATATATTGTAGAAGCCTTATTAATGATTAGAATAGGGTTTTGGGGTACACTATACTACAATAAAACCAAGGAACCCCCAGAAAGAATTAGAGGTAATTATTAAGGCCCCTATAGTACTCTCCCAAGTACTAGCCTACAGCGCTACTTCGAAGAGTGCCTTAGGCTGATGCAGGTCTCCATGAAGCGCATGCGGGCTCGCCACTGCACCGGCCGGACGAGCTATAGAGACCATCTTCTCCATCCCAGCCCACAGCTAGAGCAGTCGGAGCTCGGCTCCGTACTATCATGAACCCATCAGGTTCTTCGGATCCTCGGGGGTAACGATCCGAGGACAAGAGCCCAGAGAGAGTTTGGGGTTCAGGGTTTGGGCTGCGTTTAGAGTTTAGGCTTCGGGTTTATTCGGGTTTAGGATTTAGGGTTTAGGGTTCAGGGTTTTAGGGCTTTGGGGTTCAGGGTCTTAGGGCTTTAGGGTTTTAGGGTTTTAGTGTTGTAGGGCTTGGGGTTTAGGGTTAGGGTCTAGCTGTTCTCCCCTGCAAAGGGTTCGATCATCGACCGGCCCAAACACATGAAGCCCTCAACCCTAATACCCAAAGGCCTATGAGGAACCCCAAACCTCTAAACCCTGAAGCCCTGAACCTGTAAAAACCTTAAGTCCCAAAAACCTGCACCGCTAAACCCCTGAAGCCCTACCCATAGGCTCCATCGTAGTTCCTTTTTGTGGCTTACGGGGGATCCTATAAGGTAACCCCAAAAAGGTACTTCTATGCCCTATGGCTCAAAATAGCCCAAAAGCCTTGTACAGTATGGTCTTTGGGCCCAAAAGCCTTAAACTGTGAGTCCTTAGAGCCTTAGGGATGGAGCCTATGGGTACAGCCGTACAGTCAAACCCAGTTCCGCGGCGCCTCCACGAAGGGGTCGGAGGTTCCCTCGAAGATGCAAAGGTCCTGGCCGGGGATCGGGAGGCAACCCTAAACCCCATACACCCTATAAAGCCTAAAACCCCTAAACCCCATCAGCTCTATAAACCCTATATACCCTGTATAGAGCCTAAAAGCCTTAAACCCTAAAAGCTAAACTACGGCCGAATAAAGAGGCTTTCTTGAATTGAGGCGTTTGAGGTTTGAGGACGTAGGAGCTGATCAGGATTAAAGCACGGAGGCCGTTTAGTAGAGTTTGGGAGTTTCCGGTTATAGGATTTTCAGGCGTTCAGGGCTTTGATATCGGGGTTCCGGAGTGAACGGAAGGAGGCTTCTACATACTCCATTATGCATGCACGAGGTTTCTCTCTACAACCGACAAAATCAACAAAACCACATCGGCCAGAGTTGTGGAATGTCCCCCCAAATGCCCGCATCAAGCACATAAAGACGTCCTCACCAGCCGGTGCAACAGCTCCTATCTCAAGCTCGCACTTGCAAGAAAGCCTGCAGATCTTTGCACAACCCCCCAACATGAAAGCCCCGACCATCATACCCCACCCTAAACACCCACAACAAAAGGTTCCCTGTTAAACTCAAATCGGCACCCATGATTTCACATGGAAGCTTCGATTCCAAAGACTGAACATAAAAAATGCGGCTGCCTCCCGCGGCAGGTTTTCTGCCTGGACGACCTCCACCTTGTGAAAGGGACTCTTCCAAGGGGCCTCCCTACCGGCCTACTACTGGGGTTGTAGGGTTGTCCCTCCGATGCTTATGTTGAGGGACCCCTAATCCTAATACCCTATATAACTATATAACCCTTATATTCCCCTTATGTAGTCTCATAAAGCCCCTATACAACCCCAAGGGTCCCTTTAAGGGTCTCCCCCTTAGTCCCTTGACTCAGGCGTTTAGGGGTGAGGGCTTCGGGTTTCATTTCTCAGAGGCCAGACCGAAACCTTACACTGTACTGCCCTTGGTTGGTTTAGGGTTTAGGGGTTTAGGGTTTCGACTTTAGGGTTTATAGGGTTTAGGGTTGCAGTATGTTACCAGTAGTTGCTGATTTTAAGCCCTAACCGTCATACAACAGGCTAACCAAGACACAGTGCTGCAATCCTAGGTATAGATACATTACATTGCCACTATCATAAGGGAACGAAATGCTAAAACCAACCACAACCAAATTCATGCTTGTAGGAGCCCCCAAGAGTTTAGAGGGTGGGGTAATAGAGAACCTCGTTTCTCCACTTGGCTAAACCTTGTCAGTGAGAACCTCTGTTTGAGAACGAAACACCTAATGAGGACCTGATGAGAACGAGCATTGCTGGTATGAAGCTGAAGACAGTGGTGGGTGATTTTGGTCCCGACTTCGGTGGTGCTCGATGGACCTCTTCAAAGCCAGTATGACCATTATCAGTATCCAAGGTGACGAGTCCAGGCCGTGGATCGCTTGAGAGCCGGGGGAGCACATTTTGGGAGGAACTTTCGGACGCTGTGCCCATGGGCTCCATAGTAGTTCCTTTTGGGGATTACCTTATAGGATCCTAAATAGAAATCACAAAAAGGAACTACTTTGGAGCCTTTGGGTAGAGGGCTGACAGACTCTGAATTGCAGCTGCTGGCAGATTTCTGCTGGGGTCGGGTTCTGCCGAAATGAAGGCGTGGATCTGTAGCCTCGAGGCTGGTTGCGACTTCGTATCCTCGCGCTTCAGAGGTTAAGGCATGTCGGCTTGCAAGACTTTTCTGGTGCGTTGCAACAGGCTTGGTGCAGTCGCCTCAGGACTTAACTTCGCACTTGTTGGACATCTGTGTGCTTCGAGATGCCATCCACGTTGAGAGTCTCAGTCTTGTAAAGCCCTCTTCCTCGAAAGCTTTTTCCTCAGGAACCGTGCGAGACCAGAAGTCCCTCGGTATAGGGTTTTCAACGAGCTTGGATGTAATGATTTCTACTGAGTGCCACGATCCTGCAAGGCAGGATGCATACTCCCGAACCAGGGTTCTGCAGCACTACGGAGGCAAACGCAACTTCCCTTCAGACTGAGACGTCTCCAGTGGCAGTGACAGTATTGGGACTTCTCGCTGCCATGACGGATTCCTGGGGGCTCAACACAAAATGCACAGAGACCAAGATTCGGCTACTACACAAAGATAACTCACTCAGCTCTAGCGGACCCCTAGTTATGATTGAGAAGCCGCCCCCAAACTTGGCGAATCCATGCTTATCCATCCAGTTCTACGTCTAGTACCCGAAACCCGAAACCCTAAACCCTAAACCCTAGAACACTGCAGCAGCGTCAGTCTACTCCTGGAAGCCTTGACATTCGGATCTGCGAGTCGGAAAATGAACAGAAAACCATAACATGGCACAAGGTTCCGGAGGTTTTAGGGTTTTTTCCCTCCCACTTAGCAAGGACGAGCCCGCGTTGCAGGGTAGTTCAGGTAACAGCGACTGTGCAGGGTTTAGGCTTTACCTTAACCTACCAAAACCTACTTTTTTGTAGGGTCCCTACAAATTCCATACTACGGTTTATAATAGGAACCTACAAAAAAGTAGGTTATGGTAGCTGAAGGTAGGGGTTAGCTGTTCGGATTGAGGGGTTCCGCTGTTGCAGTGAGAGTAATGGGTGTGGATTCGTCGCAGTGCTTCAGAATATGGGGAGCTGTGCTGGACAGCACAACCTGGGCTTATAGGGGGCCATAGGCGTGGCTATGCACAAATATCACGACCAAAAGCGTCATGACAAGCAGAGTCCAACAACCCATACTTGGTGCAAAGAGGACGGGAGGACTTTGCCAGCAGCGTGCCGTGTGACCTCAAGACGGTAACACACACAACTTCAAAGGGCGTAGACAACTGAAACAAACCCCTGTATCATCCTGCTTCCTTGAACCAAAATCTCACAACACCCCTCAGACCACGGCACGTGCGGTCTGTACATGTCGCTGGGGATGGGCATCTTCCGAAATAGCGACCAATCCACAAAACGAAGTCGCTTTCTAATGACGTAAAGTGCCACCTCGAAAATCCAAGAGCTATGCTTCCGGAAGAGCCCATGCCGTTCCTCTCCTCTCAGATTCAGAGCCGACCAGGCCTCCCATGATCCGCAGTAGCTCGTAGCTTCGGTTTAGGGCTTACCCATAGGCCCCGAAGTAGTTCCTTTTTGCGGTTTACATTTAGAATCCTAATAAGGTCGTCCCCAAAAGGAACTACTTAGGGGCCTATGGGTAATCTTACTTTGACAGTTTGGGGTTTAGGGGCGGCGCATGTCAAGAACTCCATAAACTGTGGGGTGCAGGTTCCAATGTTGACGCACCTTACGTACGAACATGTACGAACACGACTGGAATTCTGGGTAGTATTATGGTGGAGACTCCGGAACCCTATAAATGCATCAACAGTATGCCCACACCCTCAAACCTAAGCCCCAACCCTTAGATTTTAGGGTTCAGGGTCAGAGCTCGTGTTGAGGGAGGCCTAGCTGGATTTCTCTGGTTCAACGCGGCGTGAGCTCGAGACGTAGCCTGCATCAGGCAGAGAGGTCGTCGTTCACCGGTGGCACCCACTGATCCTTCCCAGGGTTTAGGGTATATGAGGTTTAGGGTTTCGACCCGTCGCACGAAGCATGCACGGATTCCAGCAGGGTTAAGGTTTGGGATTTAGGGTTCTGCACAGGCAGACTCTCCGATACCGCAGACAAAGGTTCAAGAAGATTGTTCCCTTGAGGGGTTCACGTGACCTACTCATTTGAGGAGCCTTGTGATCCCGTAAGGTAAGTACGTACAGGGGTCTGAGACCGACACCTAAATCCTGTGCCCCAACATATCGCCCACCGGCGACACCGGCAGAACAACTCCTTGCCACTTACACAGCGAAACCCTTCCCGAATCTCATGAACATGAGCCGGCGATGCGCGACAGATTACCCGAATGCAAAAAGATGGTGCTCAATGGCTTGCAACTTGTGAACTCAACTAGGAAGCTTCATTCAAATTGTATAGGATCTCCTCTTGTCTTATAGTTAGGGGATCCATTTAGCTGCAAAAAACCTAACCAGCTGACCGCTTTATCTTTGTTCTTGCTTCCCCCGGGGGCACCTCTGAGTCGCCAAAAGGACTTCGCATGCGGTTCGGGTTCATCGGCTCCTGCGGTGTCTCTGCTTCCAGAAGCCTTTGTCTTCGTTGCTGAGTTCATAAACCCCCAAAAAGTGCCTGCAGTTCTACAGGGGATCATATGACCCCCCAAAAAAGTGTAAAGTGTGTTCAGTGTCGTCTTCAGGTCTTGTTGGGGGACTTGGGGTATGTTGGAGGTTTAGGGCTTCACGTTTGTGGGTTTTGATCCTTTCAGGAAAAATGGGCTCTGTTTACAGTACAGGCCTAGGGGAAACGACCCTAAACCATAGACCCAAAACCCTAAACCTATACGGCAAGCCGACACAGCAGCAAACCTCACTCTCGGGGTGAACAAGGAGGTCGAAGCATGCACCAGTACGAAATCCCAAACCCGACGCCCTAAACCCTAGCCTTAAACACTAAACCGTGAATCCCCAACCCAACACTCTAAACCCTAGCCACTGCAGGAACCACATCTTCGAATTTATTTAATCTTGACCATATCATTCTCTTTCATTATCCCTGACCCACAACTACCATAATTTTTTTCATTCGAACTATGAAACCAAACCACAGTATTGGACTTTATTTTCGTTCCTATTTAGAACTAGCCTGTCCGGGAATGGCTTGTGCAGAGGATGGTGGTTACTGGTCTAGACCTGGGCTGGAACACTTAGAATCGGCATGTCGAAGTCACTAAACTTCTGACTTGTGGTGCTTACATATGCAACTTCCCTACCTCGAAATGGGGTTTCCGAAAATAGGGGACCCACATATAGTACCTTAAATAGTAGGACCCTTATTGCAAGGACCCCCAAAATAAGGTACCCTAATTTCGGAACCTCCCAAATCGGAGATCCGGACCCTATGTAACACGTCAGCTTGCCTGATCTTCTTGATGCTGTAACTTATCATTGCAGCAAAGACCCGAGGAGACAAAAAAAAAAAAAAACAATACTCATTGAGGTGCTTACATCTCGCACACCCCTCCCCCCATTGCCCAGCCTCACACGCGACAAACACATGAAATTACGGCCTAGATGCGAAGTTTGATATAAATGTGAACCCAGCCCCTGAAAACCCGAAGCAATCAGCCCCAAAGCCGTAAACACTCATCTCTACACCCTAAATCCTACCCATAGGCCCCTAAGTAGTTCCTCTTTATGGTTTATATTTAGAATCCTATAAGGTAATCCCCAAAAGGAACTACTTAGGGGCCCATGGGTAAACTCCCTATGCCTGAAACCGCTGGGCGGCCCTACAGCAGCATGGTAGGACTCTGCAGCATCGTCGCGGTAGGAACGGCGTCGGCGCTTCTTGATGCGAATATCCTGCCATTGGGTCCGAATCTACACTGCTTTGGGATTTAGAGTGGCAGGGTGAAGGTTCTGGGTTTTAAGGCGCCTAAACCCTGAACCCTAAACCGAAATTTAAGATTGATATAAGTTCTCCACCTTCTCTCAAAACCATCCCGCGTCGCTCCAACGTGATCCCAGGCCTGGGACTCTGGATTTCAGGATTGAGCTTTAGGGATTTCGGGGTTTAGGGTTTATATAGGGCTTTCGGGATTCGGTGTTTAGGGTTTATAGGGGTTTAGGGCTTTAGGGATTTCGGGGTTTAGGGTTTAGGGGTTTAGGGTTCAGGGCTTTAGGGTTTTAGGGTTTAGGGTTTAGGGCAATAGGGATTTCGGGGCTTAGGGTTGATAGGGGTTTAGGGTTATTAGGGTTCAGAGCTTATGCACCGGACAGTAGCCTACACATTCAAGCTACCTAAGGGCGGAAAGACGCTTGCAGCCACAAAGGCACAGATGGGCTTCCTACACCACCATGATCATGAAGTTTAGATAGACGTTAAGGTGCATATATGTACAGATAAGTAGATGTTTATACGCATGTTTATGTATATGAACACACACATACGCATGTGTAAGCTTAGCTGACCTCTGAACTTTCCGCAAACCAAGCATGTGTAGAGATATGAATGCCGAACGGGCAAGAGGCACGCGCGCGCGCGCTCGCGACACGCACAAATGCACACACACACACACACACTCTCTCTCTCTCTCTCGCGCGCGCACGCACATACACATGCATGAACAAATCAGTACACAATTTTCTGTAGGTACAGTACCTATAAAGTAATGTGTATACATACATGAATGCATGCATACATCCAGACAGACAGACAAACAGACAAACACCTACCTTAAGGACGAAAGGACCCTTAGCAGTAGGGGCCCTATACCCCTATACTATGAATCCCTATATGGTATGTGAACCCTAAACCCTTTTGAGGTTCCCCAAGGTACAATGGCTTGGGCAATTGCTTGAGGCCCCGGGTCTTCAGAGCCAGGGTGTTTGGATTCACGGCTTAAGGTTTGCAAAATAGGGTGCTCAAAGATGCGCGCATGTAGTCAGACATGAACACCCTGAACCGACTGAAGCGCCAGACCCCTAAAACCCACTAAACAACCTTGAAAGCCCTAAACCCCCAAACACCTCAACCCGAAACTCTAAACCTCCAAACCCTAAACTCCTAGCACCGAAACCCTACTCCTGTATGTGAAGCGAAGAGGATGACGACGAGTTCGTGGCTGAAGCCTGGGCGGGGTTCCAATGCATGGTTCTAGGTTAAAACAGTCAAAACTGTGGGAACCTCAAGGGCATTATAAGGGCAGTACATCTGTTTGTAGAGGTTTCATGATGGCTCCTTCGGGATTTCATAAGAGGTGTACAACTGCGGGCTTCATGGAGGGTTCACGGTGTAGCGAATAAAGTTCCAGATGGTTGGGACCGTTTTTCCTGCAATCTCCTTCCTTGCCTTCAAACACATCAAAAACACAACATATACACTGATGTCTAGAACTAAAATGTGTTATCATGAGCGCAAAACATTCGCCGCATATCTGTGTATGTATGTATGTCTGTCTGTCTGTCTGCCTGTCTGTACGCAGGTATGTATGTATGTATGCATCCTAAACCCTAAACCCTAGACCTTAAACCCTAAACCCTACACCCTAAAACCCTAAACCCAAACCCTAACCTAAAATGTATGTACCCTAAACCCTAAACGCTATGTTAAAACTCCTTATCTCATTCGCATTCCGAGGCACCGAGCTACCTGCAGTTGGCCGCTCAGAGCCCCGCACGGCGCCTTCCGAGGTTTTTTCAGGGACTCCAATGCAGGGTTTAGGGTTCTGGGTTCAGGCTTTAGGGTTTATAGGGTTACCCTAGGTTTTAGGGTTTAGGGTTCAGGGTTTAAGGTTTATAGGGTTTAGGGTTTGGGGCTTTTGAGTTCAGAGTTTAGGGTTCTGATTGTGGGGTTTAGAGCTTAGGGTGCAGCTTTCGGGTTTTATGGCCTAGTTTAGGGTTTTGGCTTCAGTTCCGGGTTTAGGTTTTAGCTTCGAGTTTCGAGTTCAGTGTAAGGATATGTGTGGGTTTGGTATTGGTTGGTGTTGACGGATGAGGGTTTACCCTAACCCTCCAGGTACCTACTATAGCGGGTACTAGAGCCTCTAGGGCCCTATATAGTAGGTACCTGGAGGATGAGGGTTTACGCTCTCACAACTCGGACATGCCAGGCGAGGTCAATGGTACGTGGTCGGCGTGAGACAGGAAGCAAGGACCCCCAGCGACAAAGACCAAGCTCCAAAGAACCCGCAAAGCTAAGACCCTTACCGTAAAAGCTCCGAAAGCAGGGGTCCCCGAAACTACAACCAGAGCAGCAGCTCTCCAACTATCAGAAGCCAAGTCCCGCTAAAAGGTAATCAACCGCCAGCCAAGAAGGCACAACAGTGAGCTGCCCCTCCGAAGGACTAAATCTACCACTACTCAGGCGTACAACTGCTACAGTGACACTGCAGGGGATCGCGAGCACCGAACCCCCAAAGTTACCGTACCCAAAGAGGTAGACAAGCTAGATAGATTACGACGCTCTCCCCTGTGTCGTCAAGCAGGCCGGTATCTTTCATACAAGCCACCTCGACTCCCTAGGAGCTACATTGAGCTCTCCCTACTTGCCCAACTCATGCACTCAGACTTCTCACAGGCTTGCATACCAAACTGCTTCTTCAC